>CM076576.1:855657967-855866844 GCA_034641835.2 Pinus albicaulis
TGTACAAAGAGCAGAGGATTTAAAACAACGTTTAGCACTTTAACAAGACAGGGCTCTCATACTACTTCTTTACAAATAGAAAATAACACTTGAGTGGGACCAAAAATTCCGATAGTTTGAAGCATAAAAGAGTAATACTGAACGAATGTAATGTTGTACTCAAACACTGCAGTATCAGACAACTTTAAGACAATCCACAGTAAACAGGGCCGGATTCATGGTATATGGCAGAAAAGAGGTATATATAACGATGAGTAATGAGCTGTATAGAAAGAGAAGATATTAACTATCAGGAAGACAACACCAAGAAGAGTTTCGCAGCATATGATGGGCTTATACGACTAAGAATCCATATATGCAGGAAACTTTCATCAATAGCACTTCGTAATAGCCAATATAGCAGAAATATGTATGAATGGAAGATGAAACACTGTATTATATCTGAGCTATTTTAAAGTACCAGGAAGCTAATGATATAAGTATCAGAGAGATAAATTTATATAAAAAACAACGGGACACTCGCATTCCACAATATAACACCAGAGACATGGATGTAAATGAAATGAACAACGACATTGCAATAAGCAGGAGAAAATCACACACTACCATAAAACAAGTCCAGAATCCTCTTTAAAGTGTAACTCCTTATCGTTGAAACCCGACGGGCTCTTAACATTAGCATTTGAGTCATTACAAAACACACACAGAAAATCTTTACACAGTCAGTTTCTTCTGAAGAATTGGAACCTTTCTTTCTTCTTTTCTCTGTCTTATATAGGATTCCTTTGCCTTTCAGCGAGAAGATATTTCGGGGAAATATCTTCTTCGCATGAACAAAATTTGTTACAAGTCATTATCATAACAACAAAATTTCATGATGGGGAAACAGCCCTCCCATCATGCATAAACAGGCCCCGGGCCAATTTCAAAACCGAAACTGAGACCAATGTTTGATGTAAAAAGTAAAAATGCAAGAGTGGGGGAAAAACAACCCACTCGGAAATTTAAAAAACATAAACTAAATGAAAGTAAAAAGGCCGTTTAGGCCATATCATGAGTAAACTGAAATGTCATGGGTGCTACTGAGTAGAAGCTGTTGCAGATGCTAGAGGAGGCACGTTGGCAGAGGAACTGGTATGCTGACTCATGAATTGTGTCAGTCTCTGCTGGCTATCGGGGGTCGGTTCTGGCATTGCTGAGAGCTTCTCCACTCTGATAAACGCTTCGCCGAGAGTGTGAATGTTTGCCTCAGTTGGGAGCCGATATCTGATCATGTGAAGGAGATTAAACTCATTTCTGAGGACTGTGACGATGGTAGTAGCCTTGAGCTGAGTTGCTTTCCCCATTTGGAGGTCTGACCGATCCCTTTCCGTTTGCAAACGTGCTGTGTATTGATCTGGGAGCATAAGCACGGCAGGGGCATTTGGTTCCCAACAGGAAGGGAGTCCGGCTGTGATGATCTCATCCCATACCTTGTCGAATTTTTCAACACTGTCAGCCACCTGTTGAAGGACCCTTGAAGCTGCTACTCGGGCTTCCTCCTTATCAATAATCTTTTGACACTCGTTGATTTCCATAAATCGACTGGGGATGCAATGTTTCCCCAAGTCGTTTGCCCTTAGCGCATAAAGAAAATAGATGTAGTCGCCGACGTGTTGAGCTCTATTAGACAGATTACTCCCTGCCTCCTGCAACCTTCTATTTAGATAGGGAAGGGTGGACTTGAGCTCCCCCATCATCGTCAAGAATTCCCACTGCTCGGTTACTGCCGTAATTATGTCCGACCATATTAAACTTCTGGCCTCGAGCAGGGTGAGATTCCCCTTTGCTCGACTCTTCATCTCGGCAATGGTTTGATGTTGCTCAGCCGTGACCCTTTTTCCTTCCTCGACTTCACTTTGTAGCCCTTCAATTTTTCTGGCCTTTTCAGCCAGGGCGCCCTCCAACTCTAAGACCCTTTGCTTGGCAGTGGATGTTTGTTTCTCTAACACTTCGATCTCAGCCATAGCTGTGGATAGTTGTGCTGTCGCTGAACCCGTTCTGCTTGATGTTTCGGCTGCGTGACAACTGTGCGTATCCCACCGGGTCTGTAGCTCCGTGGCTCTGCTTTCTAGCTCGTCAATCCTCTTAGCCATCCTTTCCTTCTCTTCTCTTTCCCTGAAACGCCTAGCAGACAGTTCATTTTTCTCTTCCTCTACCCGCACCAATTCAGCAGTTTGTACAGGATGTGAACCCGGTATACAAGCATGTTTCTTAGCAGCTGAGATATCTTTCTGCAACTTAGCTATAAGGGCTGCTTGTGAACCTTTCCCTCCTTCATCTGTATTTTTAATTTGGTCCTGAAGAACGCGCACCTGATGTGCGTTGGCACGACAAGCATTCTGTTCTGCTGTAAAGGAATCCCTCAGATTTTCATATTTATGTTCTGTCTTCCTCAATGCGAGGGTAATCTGGGATAGCTTGTCTTTCATCATGTCGCAGACTGTTTGGAACAGGTCGGTCATATCCTGTACTGGTACCTTCTGCATATCAATAGCCAATTCGAGCACCTTATAACTCGGAACATCCGAATTGGGGTCCAGGATGACCTCCGCTATAGACAGTACCAGGCTTTCAGTGTCAGCATTGACAGAAGTGGAGAGCCTGGTATGGTATTTTTCAACGAATCCCCCTAATTCGGCCCTGTACTTGTCTCGGACAATTTTATTTGTCCGCTCCCTTTCACTCGTCCTGGATGGAGTGGGCTCGACAATGGCTTGCGTGACTTCAGTGTAATCGGAGGAGGCGACACTGCCCCTCAACACTGTTATACCCGCCTTGCCCTTATCGAATTGACCAAATTTCGTGAAGGGCTCCAGTATTATCCCTTCTCCGATGACTTCCGCTTCGCTAGTGGCGACCTTCTGCCTCTTGGGTGGTGGTGGTGCTGCTCCTGAAGTACCTACCTCTTGCTCATCTGTGCCCTTGTTCACTTCTTCCTCTCCTCCTGTAGCAGACGAGTCTGTCTCCATCTGCAAAAACGTAGGCCAAACTTCAATGTTAGCCCTCCACTCCAGAAATGGCCTGGACTCATGAATGTAAGGCGTAGACCTGTTTCGTTTTCTTTTATTTGAAATGATCTCCCGTGGGTCATAAGCCCAGCTTTCCCCCAACTTCAGGTCCATGTTCTGCAACATTTTTTCAGCAATTGGGAGGGCATATCTAGAGTTTACCACAAAGGGGCCAATTTGGACAGGAAGCCTTAAGATGTAGCCTTTCTTAGCGGGGAACAAAATGGAGCTGGTCAGCTTTGAGGGCTTGCCGGATGTACTCGAGGGCGTAAACTCGTCGGACGGGGAAAGCTGGTAGCCGGTATGGGGCAACTTCGGCTCCATAGACCCGAATTTCAGTAAATTCTTCAGACGGGAACCAATCACCAGTACACTGGTATTTCCCAGCCTGCAGCCAGCGTTTCATCTCTGGGAAAACCCTAGGGGAAGGCGCGTCGTGAATGATGGTGTAGGCAATAGACATGAAGGTGTTCACGAAGTTGGCATAACCCTCTCCCTTAGGCAACTGACGGGCAGAGTAATTCCAGTCGAAGACTGGTCTGGGCTGGGAATTTTCAGAATACATCCTATCTAACCCCAAATGGTTGAACTTATCTGCATGCTAGAACAAAAAGAGGTAGAACACCAATGAGAAAAAACGAAACTTTCGGGCTTGGGCGAGCTCCTGAAATTGGGTCAGGATAGTCGAGGAGAGGAAACCTGGAATATCCAATGTAACCCCATTCTGTGACATGAGCCACAAAAAGCGAATGCATACTGAAGAGATGTCTTCCGGGCTCCCTACCCCCAAAAGGCTGGCGATGAGAGACAGAACAGGTCGAACTTCTTCGGCAAACAAACTTAATGAAAACAGTTCCAATGTAGGCAGGGCAGTTGCCTGGTCGATGGTTATGGAGGATATGAAGGCACGACGGGCTTCTCTTGACTGCTTATTGAACTGAGCGAGCAAGGTTTCATCTTTGAAACTGAAGTATGTATCACTGGAAGGGAAACGAATGGCCTATTTAATGACATCGGGGGAAAGGGAAAATATTACGTTCCCTTGAGGAGAAACGAAAGCGTCCCGATGTGTATCATAAGAGTCTCTGAGCCAGATGATGAAATCGACACAGGAATGGACCTGGGGGGTGATATGGTGATAGAAGCCAGACGCGATAACTCGAAAACGGTCGGCATTCTTGCAGTGGCAACCAAAGAGCAGGGGCTTGATACTGCGGATATCAAAAGAATATTTTGGGTCATAGATACCAGACTGCAAGTTGTAGAGGGGTTCAAAACCAGGGGGGTTTCTAGACTCACGGAGTTGGGGGGTTTCAGGTTTGTTTTTCTTGGGCGTTCCTCTTCCCATGGCGGACATTTTAACAATTTCGAAAAGAGAAAAGGGAAAAGAGGGGAAACGGAGAATGGAATACCTGAATAGAGGGTGACAATGCTCGGGAAAGCGACGCGGGGACCCCTGACAGTGATTTGGATATACCAGGAATTCTTCCCCACTCGGTATTCGCCGTAGAAAACAACCTGTGACGTTTTACTAGAGAGAAATACGGGAGTTGTTACCACTGGAGTGGACTGTTTGGGTTAAAAAGGTGGATAAGTAAGATGACAGAAGGCAAGTGTCGTAAGGACACTGACAATGAGACACGTGGCGCGTGGGGATTGGGTATATCAAGGTGTAGGTGAGCGCCTCGTGTCAGGTTAAAGGCTGGTACGGGTCTTAGTACCAGCTGACCTAATGGACTTACCTTACCTTTTATCCACGTACGCTATCCAACCTTTACCACGCATGATTTCCTTTGCCGGACTAACACTTGTCTTTCTCAACTGTGCGGGCCCATCTTTACTTTGCCACGAGATCACATCCCGCGGCCCATCCTTACCATTTCTTTTCCGCTATGAGATCTTGCCGTGCCACGTGTCGTGAGTCCGCGGGGGTATGGGTCTTGTCCTTTCCCCGCTGCTCGACCCCCTCGGACTTACTCCATACGCTGTCATATATAACCCACGGCTCTTTTTAATATATCTGTTGATGTATAGTGCCGCATCCCCTTTACCTTTGTATTTTATGTTCACTTATTAATCCACCTTTCACCGCTTGGTACAATTTTTCAATTGGCTTTAATATGTGTGTGTTTCACCACCTTTTCTCCTTTCGACCCGCTTTAATTAAATGCTTGCCACATGATATAAAACTTTCAACGTGAGGCCTGTTCATCCTTTTGGTACTCCGTGGCTAATGCTGAAGATTGAACAACATTGGCTCCACCTGGGGACGGCACGTTTGTCCCTGAACGTGTCGAGAACTACGCAGACCGCTTGCACATC
This sequence comes from Pinus albicaulis, assembly GCA_034641835.2. Taxonomy (NCBI): domain Eukaryota; kingdom Viridiplantae; phylum Streptophyta; class Pinopsida; order Pinales; family Pinaceae; genus Pinus; species Pinus albicaulis. The sequence continues at coordinate 855,663,340 of CM076576.1, forward strand.
TTCTTTGAACAACACTTTTAGGTTCCTGGAGCTTCCCCCTGGATAGATCATCATGACTCATGCCAAAACTTTAATAAGAAAATGAAAACAGCAACTAATATACACTATAACACAGTCAGGCTTTTTTCAGCCTGCTTCAGAATTGGAAATATGGTTTGAGGAATTGCCCGTTTACAGGGGCTTCCAACAGATCTCCCTGTAAATTCTCAAGCTTAAATGTATTATTTCCACCCATCTCGGCAATCTTGAAGGGGCCGAACCAAAGGGGGTCAAATTTACCATGCTTACCCTTATCGGCCCTTCGTACATCCCACCTGAGAACTAAGTCTCCCACCTGCAGCTTTCTATCCTTTGTATGCTGATCAAACAATTCTTTCATCTTCTCCTGGTAATCCACAAGTTTCTGGTTCACCTGAATACGCGTTTCTTCGAGTTCAATCAACTGATTGATTCTTCTGGTCATACCATCTGGTTCTTCCTAAGTCTCCTGCATGAAACGAGCAACAGGTAAAGCTAACTGTATAGGGAAAACAGCTGCCCGTCCGTATACTAGTTCATAGGGAGATCTTCCTGTTGCCCTTTTACTGGTTATCCTGTTTGCCCACAGAGCAAATTTTAGTTGGGAGTCCCAGTTCCTCTGGTTTTCATTTATTGTCTTCTTTAGAGCTCTGACCAGCGTTTTGTTTGATGATTCTGCCAAGCCATTTCCCTGTGGGTAGTAAGCTGTGGAGTGGCCTAGAGTAATGTTATACTGCTGACAAAAATTCATGAATTTAGCAGATTTGAAAGCTTGAGCATTGTCAGTAACTATTCTAGCAGGACATCCAAACCTGGAGATAATGTTTTCTTCCATGAATTTTATGATCACCGTGTCTGTGGCGTTCCGTGCAGGAATGGCCTCCACCCACTTCGTGAAGTAATCTGTAGCAGTCAAAATCCATTTGTGCTGCCCACTGGAGGGTGGGTGGATCTCACCTATGAAGTCAATTCCCCATTGCTTGAAAGGTTCATCAACGTGCACAGGAATCAGGGGTAGAGCTGCTAGCTTTTGTTTTTCAGCAAACTTCTGGCATTTGTCACATGCTCTGACCCAAGTGAAGACATCTCCAAATAATTTAGGCCAGTAAAAACCAGCCTTCAGGATTTTCTGAGCTATGCTCCTCCAGCTATAATGCCCTCCACAGATTCCCTCATGGAATTCGGTTATTATGTTCCCTACCTCACCTTCGATGAGACATAACAGCAGTATGCCTGAAGGATCTCTCCAATATAATTGACCATTAGCTACAGCATACTTCTGAGATTTCAGCCTCAAGGATCTGTATTTGGACTTATCACAGCTGGGTGGGCAGCTGAGTGTCAGAAGGTACTCAACAATTTCTTTGTACCAGGGGCTAGTGAGATACTTCATCTGTATTTTTTGAGTAGCCATTTCCACCTCTTGTCTCCCTGTCTGTCCCTCAGACTCTTCATTTGTGATCATGGATAAGTGGATGCCCAGAGCTTGGTGGTTTGACTCTGATAAGATCTTTTATAGCCCCTGTCCTTTAATTAACTTGGTGGGTCTGATGTCCAGGTCGTATTCTTGTATCTTCGCAATCCACCTGCCCCTTCTGCCTTCACTGTCTCCCTGAACGAGGATGTCCTTAACTGCTGCTGTGGGTACGAAAGAAGTAACATGGGATTGCAAAATGTACATGCGGAATGCCTTTAGGGACTTTACCAGTCGAGACAAAGTTTGCTTCTATTTCCAATGCATCTGTCTGTGCATCATCCAGAGTGGTTGGCTTTCTCTCTCTCAGCGAGAAACCAAACTCAGAATCAAATGCTGCCATGAAAACAACCTTGGCAGCGGTCTGGTGGGGCTTCATCTCATTTGGGAGGCTGAGATACAATTTTTTAAACCTTCTGATGAACTCTGATACCCCTTCATTGTGCTTCTTTTTAAGGGTGTTAAACTCGGTTAGGGTATCCTCGTGATCTTTCCTATCTCCCCACTTTTTCACAAAAGCTTCTTCCATAGCCTCCCAGGTGTTGATGGAATTAGCTGCGAGAGTTTTAAACCATTTTCTGGCCTCTCCATCTAGGGACTGCACGAACAATCTCAAAACCACATCCAAATGCTCCACATTAAAGTTCTCTGCGAAAGAGCAGAAGATTTCAACATGCTTATGGGCATCAACGCCGTTATCCCCATTGAATCTGGGCAGAATCTTTAAATAGTCTTGTGGCATGTCATTTAGAACTGCAGGCAGCTGTAAAGGGGCGTATCTATTTTGTAAAAAGCCAGGTATATTCGCCATTGGGGGCGGAGGAGGTAGAATGAGAGCCTGAGCAGTGAGTGGTGGAGGAGGTGGTGGGAGTTGAGTATGAATAATGATGGGAATGTAGTGAACAGCCGCTTGGGGATTTGATGAGAAGGTCGGGCTGTCAACAACAGATACTTCAGTGACTTCTTTGACCTCTTCAACTTCAGGGGTAGGATGAAAAGAATAATGTGGAGTATAACTAGACTCAGCTTCGTCTTTGATACAGACACCTTCCCGATGTGGGCTATCTGAATAATAACCAGTATCTCTTATAATAGGGTTAGATCCTTGTATTTGGGCGACTTGAGAAGAGGAGGGCTGAAGATATGGAAAGTTTTCAAGGGAAAACTCAGGAATTTCGGTATGAACTGGTTGCCTTTCCCTCCAGCCCCTTCTATGTAGGATTCGCTCTGGGTCAGACACAGAGGGTGTCCTTGACTGAGATGTATCTGACCTTAGGTGTGGCTTACGGGGATCCAGGACTGCAAATATGTTTATCTGTAATATGAATGTGGAGTCACCAAGGCGAGGGATGCACAACTCTCAACTCTTCGTGCTCACCTAACTGAAGAGTGGACGGGTTTTGTCGAGGCCCGGGGATTTAAACTTCTTGAACTTCGTTCCCCGGCAACGGCGCCAAAAAGATGTTGTAACTCCTAGAGACAGCCTAGAGTTGCTATAGACCAGTGCCTAGGACATCTTATAATGTACAAAGAGCAGAGGATTTAAAACAGCGTTTAGCACTTTAACAAGACAGGGCTCTCATACTACTTCTTTACAAACAGAAAATAACACTTGAGTGGGACCAAAACTTCCGATAGTTTGAAGCATAAAAGAGTAATACTGAACGAATGTAATGCTGTACTCAAACACTGCAGTATCAGACAACTTTAAGACAATCCACAGTAAACAGGGCCGGATTCATGGTATATGGCAGAAAAGAGGTATATATAATGATGAGTAATGAGCTGTATAGAAAGAGAAGATATTAACTATCAGGAAGACAACACCAAGAAGAGTTTCGCAGCATATGATGGGCTTATACGACTAAGAATCCATATATGCAGGCAACTTTCATCAATAGCACTTCGTAATAGCCAATATAGTAGAAATATGTATGAATGGAAGATGAAACACTGTATTATATCTGAGCTATTTTAAAGTACCAGGAAGCTAATGATATAAGTATCAGAGAGATAAATTTATATAAAAAACAACGGGACACTCGCATTCCACAATATAACACCAGAGACATGGATGTAAATGAAATGAACAACGACATTGCAATAAGCAGGAGAAAATCACACACTACCATAAAACAAGTCCAGAATCCTCTTTAAAGTGTAACTCCTTATCGTTGAAACCCGACGGGCTCTTAACATTAGCATTTGAGTCATTACAAAACACACACAGAAAATCTTTACACAGTCAGTTTCTTCTGAAGAATTGGAACCTTTCTTTCTTCTTTTCTCTGTCTTATATAGGATTCCTTTTCCTTTCAGCGAGAAGATATTTCGGGGAAATATCTTCTTCGCATGAACAAAATTTGTTAAAAGTCATTATCATAACAACAAAATTTCATGATGGGGAAACAGCCCTCCCCTCATGCATAAACAGGCCCTGGGCCAATTTCAAAACAGAAAATGAGACCAATGTTTGATGTAAAAAGTAAAAATGCAAGAGTGGGGGAAAAACAACCCACTCGGAAATTTGAAAAACATAAACTAAATGAAAGTAAAAAGGCCGTTTAGGCCATATCATGAGTAAAATGAAATGTCATGGGTGCAATTGAGTAGAAGCCGTTGCAGACGCTGGAGGAGGCACGTTGGCAGAGGAACTGGTATGCTGACTCATGAATTGTGTCAGTCTCTGTTGGCTATTGGAGGTCGGTTCCGACATTGCTGAGAGCTTCTCAACTCTGATAAACGCTTCGCCGAGAGTGTGAATATTTGCCTCAGTTGGGAGCCGATATCTGATCATGTGAAGGAGATTAAACTCCTTTTTGAGGACTGTGACAATGGTGGTGGCCTTGAGCTGAGTTGCTTTCCCCATTTGAAGGTCTGACCGATCCCTTTTCGTTTGTAAACGTGCTGTGTATTGATCTGGGAGCATAAGCACGGCAGGGGCATTTGGTTCCCAACAGGAAGGGAGTCCGGCTGTGATGATCTCATCCCATACCTTGTCGAATTGTTCAACACTGTCAGCCACCTGTTGAAGGACCCTTGAAGCTGCTACTCGGGCTTCCTCTTTATCAATAATCTTTTGACACTCATTGATTTCCATGAATCGACTGGGGATGCCATGTTTCCCCAAGTCGTTCGCCCTTAGTGCATAAAGAAAAGAGATGTAGTCGTCGACGTGTTGAGCTCTATTAGATAGATTACTCCCTGCCTCCTGCAACCTTCTATTTAGATAGGGAAGGGTGGAATTGAGCTCCCCCATCATCGTCAAGAATTCCCACTGCTCGGTTACTGCCGTGATTATGTCCGACCAGATTAAGCTTCTGGCCTCGAGCAGGGTGAGGTTCCCCTTTGCTCGACTCTTCATCTCGGCAATGGTTTGATGTTGCTCAGCCATGACCCTTTTTCCTTCCTCAACTTCCCTCTGTAGCCCTTCAATTGTTCTGGCCTTTTCAGCCAGGGCGCCCTCCAACTCTGTGACCTTTTGCTTGGCGGTGGATGTTTGTTTCTCCAACACTTCGATCTCAGCCCTAGCTATGGATAGTTATGCTGTTGCTGAACCAGTTCCGCTTGATGTTTCGGCTGCATGACAACTGTGCGCATCCCACCAGGTTTGTAGCTTTGTTGCTCTGCTTTCTAGCTCGCCAATCCTTTTAGCCATCCTTTCCTTCTCTTCTCTTTCCCTGAAAAGCCTAGCAGATAGTTCCTTTTTCTCTTCCTCCACCTGTACCAATTCAGCAGTCTGTACAGGATGTGAACCCGGTATACGAGCCTGTTTCTTAGTAGCAGTGATATCTTTCTGCAACTTAGCTATAAGGGCTGCTTGTGAACCTTTCCCTCCTTCATCCGAATTTTTAATTTGGTCCTGAAGAACACGCACCTGATATGCGTTGGCACGACAAGCATTCTGTTCCGCTGTGAAGGAATCCCTCAAATTTTCATATTTCTGTTCTGTCTTCCTCAATGCGAGGGTAATCTGTGATAGCTTGTCTTTCATCATGTCACAGACTGTTTGGAACAGGTCAGTCATATCCTGTACCGGTACCTTCTGCATATCAATAGCCAATTCGAGCACCTTATAACTCGGAACATCTGAATTTGGGTCCAGGATGGCCTCCGCCATAGACAGTACCAGGCTTTCGGTGTCTGCATCGATAGAAGCAGATAGCCTGGTATGGTACTTTTCCACGAATCCTCCTAATTCGGCCCTGTATCTGTCTCGGACAATTTTATTTGTCCGTTCCCTTTCGCTCGTCCTGGATGGAGTGGGCTCGACGATGGCTTGCGTGACTTCAGTGTAATCGAAGGAGGCGACACTGTCCCTCAATACTGCTATACCTGCCTTGCCCTTATCGAATTGACCAAATTTCGTGAAGGGCTCCAATATTATCCCTTCTCCGATGACTTCCGCTTCGCTAGTGGCCACCCTCTACCTCTTGGGTGGTGGTGCTGCTCCTGAAGTACCTACCCCTTTCTCATCTGTGCCCTTGTTCACTTCTTCCTCTCCTCCTGTAGCAGACGAGTCCGTCTCCATCTGCGAAAACGTAGGCCAAACTTCAATGTTAGCCCTCCACTCCAGAAATGGCCTGGACTCATGAATGTAAGGCGTAGACCTGTTTCGTTTTCTTTTATTTGAAATGATCTCCCGTGGGTTATAAGCCCAGCTTTCCCCCAACTTCAGGTCCATGTTCTGCAACATTTTTTCAGCAATTGGGAGGGCATATCTAGATTTTACCACAAAGGGGCCAATTTGGACAGGAAGCCTTAAGATGTAGCCTTTCTTAGCAGGGACAAAATGGAGCTGGTCAGCTTTGAGGGCTTGCCGGATGTACTCGAGGGCGTAAACTCGTCGGACGGGGAAAGCTGGTAGCCGGTATGGGGCAACTTCGGCTCCATAGACCCGAATTTCAGTATATTCTTCAGACAGGAACCAATCACCAGTACACTGGTATTTCCCAGCCTGCAGCCAGCGTTTCATCTCTGGGAAAACCCTAGGGGAAGGAGCGTCGTGAATGATGGTGTAGGCAATAGACATGAAGGTGTTCACGAATTTGGCATAACCCTCTCCCCTAGGCAACTGACGGACAGAGTAATTCCAGTCGAAGACTGGTCTGGGCTGGGAATTCTCAGAATACATCCTATCTAACCCCAAATGGTTGAACTTATCTGCATGCTGGAACAAAAAGAGGTAGAACACCAATGAGCAAAAACGAAACTTTCGGGCTTGGGCGAGCTCCTGGAATTGGGTCAAGATGGTCGAGGAGAGGAAACCTGGAATATCCAATGTAACCCCATTCTGTGACATGAGCCACAAAAAGCGAATTCATACTGAAGAGATGTCTTCCGGGCTCCCTACCCCCAAAAGGCCGGCGATGAGAGACAGAACAGGTCGAACTTCTTCGGAAAACAAACTTAATGAAAACGGCTCCAATGCAGGCAGGGCAGTTGCCTGATCGATGGTTATGGAGGATATGAAGGCACGGCGGGCTTCTCTTGACTGCTTATTGAACTGAGCGAGCAAGGTTTCATCTTTGAAACTGAAGTATGTATCACTGGAAGGGAAACGAAGGGCCTGTCGGATAACATCGGGGGAAAGGGAAAAAATTACGTTCCCCTGAGGAGAAACGAAAGCGCCCTGATGTCCATCATAGGAGTCTCTGAGCCAGATGATGAAATCGACACAGGAATGGACCTGGGGGGTGATATGGTGATAGAAGCCAGACGCGATAACTCGAAAACGGTCGGCATTCTTGCAGTGGCGGCCAAAGAGCAGGGGCTTGATACTGCGGATATCAAAAGGATACTTTGGGTCACAGATACCAGACTGCAAGTCGGAGAGGGGTTCAAAACCAGGGGGGTTTCTGGACTCACAGAGTTGGGGGGTTTCAGGTTCGTTTTTCTTGGGCGTTCCTCTTCCCATGGCGGACATTTTAACAATTTCGAAAAGAGAAAAGAGAAAAGAGGGGAAACGGAGAATGGAATACTTGAACAGAGGGTGACAATGCTCGGGAAAGTGACGCGGGGACCCCTGACAGTGATTTGGATATACCAGGTGTTCTTCCCCACTCGGTATTCGCCGTAGAAAACAACCTGTGACGTTTTACCAGAGAGAAATACGGGAGTTTGTTACCAATGGAGTGGACTGTTTGGGTTAAAAAAGGTGGATAAGTAAGATGACAGAAGGCAAGCGTCGTAAGGACGCTGACAATGAGACACGTGGCGCGTGGGGATTGGGTATATCAAGGTGTAGGTGAGCGCCTCGTGTCGGGTTAAAGGCTGGTACGGGTCTTAGTACCAGCTGACCTAATGGACTTACCTTACCTTTTATCCACGTACGCTGTCCAACCTTTACCACGTATGATTTCCTTCGCCGGACTAACACTTGTCTTTCACAACTATGCGGGTCCATCTTTACTCTGCCACGGGATCACATCCCGCGGCCCATCCTTACCATCTCTTTCCCACCGTGAGACCTTGCCGTGCCACGTGTCGTAAGTCCGCGGGGGTATGGGTCTCGTCCTTTCCCCGCGGCTCGACCCCCTCGGACTTACTCCATACGCTGTCATATATAACCCGCGGCTCTTTTTAATATATCCGTTGATGTATAGTGCCGCATCCCCTTTACCTTTGTATTTGATGTTCACTTATCATTCCACCTTTCACTGCTTGGTACAATTTGTCAATTGGCTTTAATATGTGTGTGTTTCACCACCTTTTCTCCTTTCGACCCGCTTTAATTGAATACTTGCCACATGATATAAAACTTTCAACGTAAGGCTTGTTCATCCTTTTGATACTCCGTGGCTAATGCTAAATATTGAACAACATGCACCATGACGATAAAGTGTGTCTCCAACAATATTTTATTGTTGAGATTGGTAACGGATCCTCTGTCAGTTTGAACGTGAAAACTCAGGGCAAAAGGTTTGGGTTTGAAGATAAATGATGATATCTCCATACCATGGATCTAATGTACTGATAAGAAATAGAGATTCATCTGCAATGGGATTCTCTACCAAAGTTTCTGTCTCCGTATTGGAAAAGTCACACATAAGTTCTGAAAAACACTAGTGATTTCTTTGATTTAGATTTTTCGAATTCCAAATCAAACTCTTGTAGGATAATAATCCATTTAGATTATTTTCCACTGAGTAATTGTTTTGTCAAAATGTACATCATTGGGTAAAAATTATATATCACAGTTCTATTTCATAACAATATGTAATGACGAAATCTTTGGACAACTTGAACTGTTTCCAAGGCCAATTTCTCCACATGTGAATATTTAATTTCGGTCAGATTCAGATTTCGTCTTAGATAGTAAATCACATGTTCATTGTGAAATTCATCCTCTTGAACTAAAACCATTCCAATAATGGAATCAGAGGCTGCTAGGTATAAAAATTAGTCCTGGCTATAATTGGGTGGATGCAATAACAGTGCATGGGTTAACGCGTGTTTTAGAGCATCAAAATATTGATCAGCAATCTCATCCCAAATAAAAGGAACATTCTGTTTCAACAACTGGGTAAAACCTTTTGGTAACTTAGCATAGTTCGGGATAAATCTACGCAAAAAGTTTGCTATCCCTTGCAAACTTTGGAGTTGGCGAAGTGTGGAAGGAGGAGGTAAATTTATGATGGCCTCAACCTTCGAGGGATCGACACGAATCTCGGCTTTGGAAACAATGAATCCTAGTAATCATCTAGATTCAACATAAAAAACACACTTGTGCAGATTCAAACGAATCTTATAATGCCTACATCTCATAAAAATTTCTCGTAAATGAGTAGGATGATCATCCATGTGCAATGAGTGAGCAGTTAAATCATCCACATAAGGCTGCACAATATGTTTAACGTCATGAAAAGCGTAAGACATTTCCCTTTGAAAATTTGCACCAACATTCTTAAGCTGAAAGGTAGTTTACAATAAGAAAATGTTCCCCAAGGACAAATGAATGTTGTTTTTCGTTGATCAGCAGGGAGTATGTTTATTTGATTATATCCAGAAAATCAATCCATAAATGAAAACATCTAATTTCCAGCACAATCATCGATGGTTTGGTTGATATAGGGGGTAGGATAATTGTCTTTTGGATAGGCCTTATTAACATCCCTATAATCGACACATACTCATATAGTCCCTTGTTTCTTGGTAATAGGAACTATATTAGATACCCAATCTGTTAATGGGATTGGATAAATAAATCCTACTTGTAGTAGTTTTTCAACTTCAGCTTTAATAGCAGTATATTTTCGCAGATGTATCGGACGTAATCATTGTCTAATAGGCTTTGCATCCGGGTATGTCTTTATTTCATTAACGACAATATTTGGATCGATTCCTGGCATTTCTTTGTAGGACCAGGAAAATATGTCGCATAATTATTGAAATACGGCTTTATATGTATTAATTTCGTCAATCGTACAGGAAGCACCTATATGAATGTTTTCAACAACTCTAGGTTTAACTGATATTTCAATAGGAACAGTTGTAGAAATGTTTCCCAAATTAATCTCAAAATCCGAATTTGTAATCGATATTGGATTATGTGGTTCCTTACTATACTCCTCGGCCGTTATTATAACTATTCTAATATTTCTAATGCTCGTTTCAACAAGATGCATGTTATTTAGTCTGAGATGCATGCTATCACGTTTTATAACTATTTGTTACTAACTATATGGGGGCTAGCTATCTAGTGATTCTATGCAGGCGCACACCCTTAAATATGACATAATCAATTGTAAAAATAAATGAAAAATAATTTTAAAACCTATCAAGTTTAGGTAAAAACAAAGATCTATGATGTAGATCATCCCAAGGTAATTCATCCATAGACAAAAATTCTTGAATACTTTCATCAGTATGAAACACTTGTTGACAAGGATCGGAAATAGACATCAAGGCTAAGCTTGATAGTGAAGAATATTCTTTGGTGATCACATTCATTGGATCAGGATTAGTTGAAAGTGTGTTATAAAATGACTGTACTGCTGCATATGCCATCTCAAAAGGACTCAAAGGCATCCACCACTGAAAGAATCCATTTTTTAATCTTAAGATACTATCCAAGGGTCATTGCATGGAATAGTGCTTGATGAAATCATATTGATGTTGGAAATAGTATGTGGTACATTGGGTGGAGGCATAGAGAAATTTCCCATAAAAGCAGAGTCCTTTACTAAACCTACTCCAACATCTTCATATGGGATAGTCGATTTTCCAACATGTTGGATACTATCTGTAGAAGTTGGGTCAAACGAATGATATGAAAACTGATAAATTTTCACAATATTTCCTTTATGTGGAAACATTATTAACCGAAAGATAGATGAAATGACAAAGGTCATGGCATAAGACCAACTTCGACCCAGAAGAAGGTTGTAATCTAGAGGGGCATCAACTACTTCCACATCTAGATTAACAGTTTTTCCTTCTACTTCTATAGGTAGATCCTGTAAAATTCCAAACAGATGGAATCCTCTTCCATCAAAAGATTTAAGGATTGTGGGAGATTGGTTCAGTGTCGGAGAACCAAGAGTTTTCCAACAGTTTAATGACATTATGCACGTGGATTCCCCCTCATCAATTACAGTATGAAAAAATCGTCTGTATTTTACTAATACCGGAATCTGAAAAGCCATCTAATGAGGGACTCTCGGTGTAAAATTTTCTAAATCGAAGACCATGAGGTTAGAATCCTAATGATCTATAGCTCAAATAGCTGATAAAATTAATTTCCTTTGTGCTGGACATGATTATAGCACTTCTAAGGCTGACATTGTTGAAGGGGAAATCGCCAAGTCTTCAACAATGTTGTAGTTCTGAGCAGCTCTCGCATGTGGATTGAAAGCTAATTTCCAAATTACAACTTTAGCAGGCAATTTAATTACTACATCAAGATTAGGTTTCTCGATATGAAGTGGATCAAAAATTGAAGGAGATGTAGCTGGTGTTGAATTAGAATTTTCTACCTCTTTACCAATAACAAGATTTTTACTTCCATAGTCTTGCGATCGCGTTGCAACCATAACCTCAGACATCATTAAAATATCTAATGATGAATGTGAAGAAGATCCTACCATTTTTCTATATTGAGTAGGAAAAGGATCCTTCAAGATAGTGGGTGTGGGTGAACCTTTGATGAATTTAAAGACCTCAAACCGATGCGGGCACTCTTTAGTAAAGTGATCCTCGTCATAGATAAGACAAGGATAACGAGGTTTTTGTTTATCATCAGATGGTTCAGTCTTTTCAGTTTTATCATTGGAAGGCAAAGTCTGTTTGCTTTTATTCTTACCTTTCTTCTTATTACCGGTTTTGGATTTAGCCGTAGATGAATCTACAACGTGAATGTCCGCAGAATTTTCAAGGGAAGAATCTCCTTTCAGTGAATCTGGTAAAGTTATTATAGGAGAAGTAGTTTTTGAAGACTTCTTCTTACTTTTATTTGTGTTAACTAAACCAATTACACCGTCTGCAGCATAAGACCCTAAAGGAGTTGCAGTTATTTGACCAGGACGTGGTAAGTCAGGAATTTTTTCGTATAAAGTACCAGACTGTGTATATACTAGGTCTAAGTACTAAGCTTGAGCAATGACCTGTTTTTCAGTAATAACTCCTCCCTTAGCCACATCTTCAGTGATATTTGAAAGTAATTATTTGATGAACCATTCTGCCAAGATCTGATCCAGAATAAATACTTTCACCAAACGTCTTCTATGTCTCCATTCATGTATGTGATCGAATATGTACGTAGATGTAGATTGTTTTAATGAAGTCAATAGTTCCATGCCATTGTCATATCTGACTGGCAACTGAAAATGTGTTAAGAAAGATGTTGCTAAATCATTGAAATTGTTGAATGAGCCACGTGGTAATTCAATATACCATTTTGTATTTAAACCTATCAGTGTTCTCTTAAACAGTTGTAATCAAATGGAATCATCAAATCAATAGTCGGATGCGCACCAGAGGTGGTAAGTCATGACATGATTTGAGGGGTCCTCTCCTGATTTTCCTTCAAATTTAGGAATATCACTAGGTAGCTTATTTGGAATTGGTGGCCAATATAGAATATAATAGATTGGATCATTCATTAGGCGTGACAAATCAGGTAAATCCAAAGTTGCAATGAATGGCAACCGATGGTTAGGGTCCTGTTGAGCAAATTGATAACCTTGTAGAACTATACTAGTACCAAGAGGAGGATAGGATATCCTAGAATAGCCTATGCATTTGGGATTGGAATACCTCCTGGATAACCAGGATTAGCCAAACCATATTGGGGTTGAGCTGGTATCTGATGTGTGTAACCAGGGTACGGTTGTTGTTGGTATACTAGATTTTGTGCTATAGGATCATATTGATACTGCCCTTGATACGGTTGATAAACAAACTGAGGTTGGCTTGCTGCAATTGTACTTGTACTAGGTTGTCCCGTAGGCATCTGAACAGTAGTCCTAACTGTGGGTCTAGGTTGTGGTGCATAAACTACATGGATTTGTTATGATACTTGAGGGGATGTAGAAATAGGGGCTACAGAAACTCCAGGGATAGGTGTGGTAGCTTGAACAGAAGTTGGTGCAGTAGTTTGAGGTGGATTTCTAGGTGTACTCGGACCAGGTTGTTGAACTGTACCAGGTGCAGATACCTATGGTATAACTTGAAGCGTAGGTTGGACATGTTGTTGGATTTGACTGTAACCAAATGGTTGAACCGGTTGATTATAGGGTACTTGCACGTTAGGTTGCAAATTCTGTTGAACTTGGGATGGATCTCACTCTGTGTTTACTCCAGGATATGGAGGTCCCATTGAAGGTTGTGCTGCATAAGATGGATCATAAACAGGTTGATAATTTGGAACATATGTTTGATAATTAGCTAGATAATTCCCACCTCCCTGAAAAAATTGTTTTTCCGGGTAGAACTATGGCCCTAAAGGAGGCTTTTTCCCCTAGAAAGATGGTTGGCCTGGCATAGGGTACTGTCCTTGAAGAGGTTGTGGACCCTGAAATGAGTACCGCCCTTAAGGTTGATATTGTCCTTGAGGTATGTACTAATCTTGAGGTATGTACTATCCTTGAGGTTGATATTGTACTTGAGGTATGTATTGTCCTTGAGGCTACCCCCAGGCAGTAAATTACTTCTTTGAGGTTGCCCCCTAGGTGTTAAATTACTACTTTGAGGTTCAGGGTTAGGAATATGTCTAGACATCATGTAAATGTGTTCCGCACTCAAATTTTCGATATGTGATTCATTTGGACCAGATGATGGTATATGTTTGTCGGGAGAAGGAGTTTCTCCTAAGAAAGTACCAGAAAGCGACTGGTAACTCGCAGGAACAGAAGGACCACCATACAAATATGATTCTGGTGATGTAGAAAACATGGATGACTCACCAGACATGTTTAATGGAGGTTTATAACCTATTGGTATGGCGTAAAAAGGAATTCGAGGTGGTGAATAGTTTAGACCAGTATTGTGTAGAAAGTCTGTCAACTGAGAATACCAAGGATCTTGTTTGAAAGGGCTATAGTAAATCGATTCACTTGGCCTAAGATCTAAAGAAGGGAGGACAACTTCTTCCTCTGTGTCAGTAACTTCTTCAATACTAATGAGGCCAGGAGGAAGGTTCTCAGTGATGCGAAACTTCACTCTGGGTGAATCAAGATGATGAGGGATTGGAGTGATGAACTCGGAAGTAAGCTCAGACGTAGTAGGTTCAGTTTCTGGTTCAGAAATTTCAGGTTTAGTAGTTGATAATTCACTAGTTGTGGAAGCAAGTTCAACTAGTTCAGAAATTGAAATTTTTCTTTGAGAACTCTCTGTTGTTTGAGGTTGATCTACTTCGTATTCAGGATGAATAATTATTGATGTTTCTTTGTGTTCATTTGGACCAGATGATGGTACATTTTTGTCGAGAGAATGTGAAAAATATCTAGATTAATTTTATTAAAGCGTTGTTTTTAATTTGGTTGTTTCTTAAGAAAGAAGGTATGGAAGTGAAACTTCAATGATGTTTTATGACTCGACTCAAGAATACGCTAAATGCATCTATATGAAAGTGTAATTCTTTTATTTTCAATGAAGCTTATTTAAGGGAAATATTTGAGAGATTTAACAATTTTCTAAAGCACCAATTCTTTCTTTGATAAACAAAAATCTTTGAAAAGAAGACGATTTCTTTGAGAACTCAATTTCATGAAATGATCAATTACTCGTTTGAAATGAAATCCTTTATCAAACAGATCAGAGACTACAAATCACTAAACAAACCATTTTCCAAAAGGAAAACCATATCTAAAACACCTAAAAACATAAAATTCAAAACCAAAAGAAAAGACTCTAATTTTGAACTCCATCTAGAAAGTTTGAGGATGTTTTCTCTTTGTTTCTGATCTAACCAAGAAGAATTTCCACTTATCTCCGCAGAAACGAAAACATCCAACAATGGTTTGATGTGAAATTCAGGCCTTAGATAAAGTTCCCATAAAAGGCAGAGTCCTTTACTAAACCTACTCCAACATCTTCATATGGGATAGTCGATTTTCCAAGACACTAGCCTAAGCTATGTTGGTGGAAAAGAGCCCTAGAAAGGTCTTTTTTAATGTATCTGCAATTTTTATGAATTTGGGTTTTCTCAAAATTATGCATAATGGGTACTCGTTGGATGTGAAATTTAATTCCACATCCAACCAATGTCTACACTTGAAATTTGAGTAAATCTATAAGGAGATAAGCCAAAAATACACTTAAAAAAGTAGTTTTTCTTCTTTTCCCTCAAAAATATTTACATGTACCTCTTTTTAAATTTAAAGGATTTTGATTGGTTTACATATTATGACATAGAAATTACGTGAAAATTTCATGGGCACTTTTAGGATAAAATTTCGAATCACATGGTTCGATTTTTTACATGGTATCAAAGCTCGAGGAATCACAACAATAAGAGAAGAACAAAGTTTGTTTTGATCAAGTTCTAATTTTCATAATTATTCTTCGGTATCTAGCATCAGATCAAGATGTCTTTCAATGGCTTGAGACTCGAATATGCACTCAAGGGAAATTAAAATTATATTTCTTTGAAGGACATGATGGAGTCAGTACTTGAGGACAAGATACTGGAGGCTTTCATAGATGTTGATGTCCCACAGCCCGCAGCAACAGATGCTCAACTTCTTGATGCATGGAATAATAATGTTGCGAATGGGAGAATGATCTTGTTAGAGGAAGTTAGAGACCATATTCTCTCAAGCCTCCATGGGAAGCCAAATCCTTATGCAATGTGGAAGGACTTGACATATATGTATCAGAATAGCAATGACCACGGGAAGATGGCACTGAAAGACAAGCTCAAGAATATCAAAATGGAGAAAGGCAACACGATCTAGAAATACATGACCAAGTTCACTCAATGTTGAGATGAGCTTGGAAGTGTTGGGGTCACTATTTTCACGGATGATTTGGTGAGCCTAGCTCTTCTAGGCCTTCCCAAGAGCTGGCATAACTATGAGGACTCTATTAATGGGAGGGAGAAGCTTCCATATTGGGAGTGGATTTGGTTCGATTTGGCACAAGAAGAAATTCGATGGAGTACCAGAGATGGATCCTCACCAAATAATGATGATGAGGAAATTTATGACTTGGCTTGCAAGGAAAAGAAAGGAAAATGGAAGGCATCCCATTCCAAATCTGAGAACGGCAAGGCAGAAAAGAAGAGAGACTTATCAAAGGTGAAATTTTTCAACTGTCATGAGCATGGACACTATGCCACAAATTTTCCACAAAAGAATAACAACAAGAAGGTTGCAGGAGGAGCAGTGAGTGAAGCATTGGCTTCTCAATTTGAGTTGGATTTCACCCTCATCACATGCATGGTGTCATCGATGTTGGGATATGTGTGGTACTTGGATAGTGGAGCCTCATTCCACATGATTGGAAACAAAGAATTCTTCACCATCTTTGAGGATAAGGATCTCCAAATTCACATCGAGATGGGTGATTACGGGAGGTATAACACTACCAGGATTGGTACAGCTAATTTCTAAAGAGATTCAAGTAAACCCCCAGTACTAAAATATGTCACGCATGTACCTTATTTAAATAAGAATTTGGTTTCTGTTGCTACGTTGGAATATCATGGATATGATGTGATTTTCAGTGAAGGAAAGGTGTTCCTTCGTCAAAAAGCCATGGGACAGTTGAAAAATATTTGGGTTTGGGTGAAGAACCTTTGCAAAATTAATGTATATGACTACACAAAATTAAGCAGTAAAGCAGAGAACATGGTGAGCCGATATATCGATGAGTTATGGCACAGGAGGTTGGGCCATATGCACCACAATTCTTTGAGGATCATGCAACAGATTTCTACAAGGCTTCCGAAGGGTACACTTGCACAGGGAGAGACATGAAAAGTGTGTACTATGGGGAAGTATACAAAGACCACATTTGATGATAAGGAAAGCCAAGCAATGTCAATCCTTGAGAGAGTTCACTCAGACGTGTGTGGACCATTCTCAACAAATTCCACAACAAAGCACAGGTATTATGTGATTTTTGTTGATGATTTTTCAAGAAAGTGTTGGATTTTCTTCATGCAGAAGAAAGATCAGACATTCTCCATTTTTTGTGAGTTCAAGGCACTTGTCAAGAAAGATATAGGGAAGAAGTTGAAGGATCTGATGAGTGACAATGGTGGAGAATACATCTCTAATGAATTCAAGAACTTATGTGCTTCAGAAGGAATTCAAAGAGAATTGATTGCACCTCATGGGGTTGCAGAGAGAAAGAACATAAATATTGTGGGAGAAGCATGAGCTATGTTGCATAATCAGGGCCTACCATTGCATCTGTGGGTGGAATCATGCAATACAACAATATTTGTGCAAAACAAAAGTCCCCATTGGATACTTGGGATGAGTACACGAGAGGAGGATTTTTCAACCAAGAAACCTGATGTTTCCTATTTTAAATTTTTTGGTTCATCTATCTATTTCCATGTGACCAAAGATGCCAGGAAGAAGCTAGAGCCAATAAAAAAGTTGGGGATATTTTTTGGGTAGGCTCAAAGAGGAGTCTTTCTTTGAATTGGTAAGGAATGTCTGGCTCCCTTTTGACCCGAGATTTTAGCAGTCAATGGCCCAACAATTTGAGGAGAACTTAAAGAATCTAAAAAATGAAACTAGATGTTTGGCCTCATCCCTGAAGGAATCAATAGCTAAGGAGCTTCAGCAGATTGATATATCACTTCGGGAGTGGGATGAGAGGCTTGAGGAATGATTTGGGAATGCAGCAGAAAAATAAAGGGTATTGGGGTAGGAGAAAAGGAAACTAGAAATTTTAAAATTGCAAGAGGAGGAATGGAGGTTAAGAAGTAGGGCAACTTGGTTGTCAAGTGGTGATGAAAACACCAATTTCTTCCAAGATTTCGCCAATGTAAAGAAACTGACCAACACCATATGGAGAATGAAGAATGAGGAGGGTCGAGAGGTGTCGTATTTTGAGGGTTTAGTTGGGCTTTATAAGGCCTACTTCGAAAATATTTTCAAGGCTCCTCAGGAAGAAAATATAGGGGAAGTAGTTTATACAAAAATGTTGTTTCCAAGTTTTATTGATGAAGTATGAAATAGAGGTTTTATGGCCTCGATCTCTGAAGATGAGTTGAAAGGTTTTTTTTTTTAATTTTAGAAGGATAAGAGATCGGGACCAGATGAGTGGGGGGTGGAATTTTTCCTTGGGCTTTATGAGATTTTGGGGGATGACCTATTAAAGGTAGTTAAAGAATATCATAGAGAAGGTATGATCCTCCCTTCTTTCAATTCGACCTTCCTAACATTAATTCCCAAGAAGGATACCCCATACTCTTTCAAATATTTCAGACCGATTTCTCTGTGTAATGATGTATACAAAATTATAGAAAAGATCATTTCTAACAAGTTAAATCCAATCCTTTCAACCTCATTTAAGAAGGAGCGGTTTGGTTTTTTGGAGGATAGACAGATCCATGAGGCAGTGGGGGAAACCCAGGAAGATATGCATAGCCTCAAGATTATGGATCTGAACGGTGCTATTATGAAAATTAATCTTTCCAAAGTGTTCGATAGGGTTAGTTGGATTTAAAAGGGGTTTTTGCTAACTCACTTGGGGTTTTGTATGGAGTTTGTTATTAGGGTGATGAATGGTATTCACTCTACCTCATTTGCAATCCTCATTAACGGGGCTTCATCCCCTTTATTCCATGCCCATAGAGGGCTTTTTCAAGGTTTCCCACTCTCCCCTTTTCTCTTCGTAGTTGTTACAGAAGCTCTCAGTTGCCTCATTTCAAATGCTAAGAGAAGGGGGAATTCCAGGGATATCTGGTTGCCAGGGCTTTCAACCTGACTCACTTGTTGTTTTTCGATGATATTCTTATTTTCTCCAATGGTAGGTTGGAAGAAATAGCAAGCCTTAAAAATCTACTTTAGTCATTTGGCAAGGTAATAGGGATGATAATAAATCCCAGAAAATCCCTTTAGGGTTAACAATATAGATGGCAGGGAGCGGAGGAAGCTTGCTCGCCTATTTCCTTATTTAATAAAGGATTTTAATGAAGGCCTTAAATACCTTAGATTCCATGTTAGAAATTTACCGGAGAAATAATAAATTTACCGAGAGGAACAAAAAACCATAAAATAGCTAGCAGCAAATCATAAACATAAACACAGATGTTTAACCGGGAAAAACCCCAAACTCCGGGAAAACCCTTCCTAATGAAATTTCATTAGCCTTAGCCAAAACCCTGGCCAATCCAGCCAAGTGAGCCTTCACCACTCACATCCAGACCTATATTACAATGAAGTCCTCCAAGCCTTTTATAGGCTCCATTACATGTAATACCATGAGCCAAAAAACCATGGGTGCACAATATCACGTGCCCCAAAACCATCATTTTTTAACTCAGTCAAACTTGACTCTAACCCCAATTCAATTTACCTAACATTCCCCCCTTAAACTTGACTTGGGGTTCCTTGACTAAATCCAGCCAACCTTGCCAAGTGAGTGAGCTCCACTCACTTTGGCTCTTACCCCCCTCAAAGTTTTTACCCAAGGTAATTGTTAACTTAACATCTCCCCTATCACCTAGGTCTAACCCAGACTTTACCATTGATTACCCAGGGGTACGCATGCCATACCAGGTCTTACAATAGTATGCCCATTTACATATAATAAATTAACTCCATCATAATAATAATAATATTTTTTTTTTGTTTCATTGTTACTGTCTTTGTACATATGAAATTAATGTCCATATAAAAAGAACCCAAAACCCTAGCCAATCCAGCCAAGTGAGCCTTCACCGCTCACATCCAGGCCGACATTACAATGAAGTTCTCCGAGCCTTTTATAGGCTCCATTACATGTAATACCATGAGCCAAAAAACCATGGGTGCACAATACCATGTGCCCCAAAACCATCATTGTTTAACTTAGTCAAACTTGACTCTAACCCCGAGTCAATTTACCTAACATTCCAGCTAAATCCCAATTTATATAAACATGAGGACTGGTAATGGTTGATCATCGGGATTGAAAAGAATATAAAAGGATGGTATTTTAGACGGTTGTCTTATGCAAGAAAATGGATGTTGATCAAGTCTATTTTGGAGGCCATTTTAGTGTATTGGTCCTCTCTGGCATGGATCTCGAAAGTATTCCTGAAAAATATTAGGAGGATCTACTTTATATTATTAAGGTTTGGTAAGCAGGATCAATCCATGCTCCCTAGGGTCAAGTGGGAAAAAATTGATCTCCCCAAAAAGCTAGGGGGTTGGGGGCTAAATAACATTTTCACTTTCGCACAAGATTTGGCAGCAAAATTTGGTGGAGGTTGCTATCCTCCAATAGTATGCCTTTCAAACTATTTACTCAGAAGTATATTGCTCTAGAGGCATTGGAGGAATGGATTGGAAGGGAGGATAAGCCTCTTGCTAATTCCTCACTCATCTAGAGAGATCTACTTAATTCATTTGATGTAATATAAAACTTTTTGGCCTGACAGATAAGGAGGGGTAGCAAGGTCAGAGTGGGGTTGGACCCTTGGTCGGGTAGTGGCCAGAGCCATATACTTCTGCCAAATATGATTGGGGCCTTAAGAGACAATGGTCTAGCTAGTCTGGATCAGGTGGCAGATCCTAGGTCATCATCAATCTGGAGGTATGGATGGAGATCTGCTGAGGATTTGGGGCTAGCTATGGAATTTTGGATAGGGTGGCATGCATATCTAAATTCATTAACATTAGTACATATCTGCCTCACATAAAAGGAATATAAGTTGGTGTGGATGGCCTATCCCTCGGGGATATAATCTCTTAAGGATGGTTATGCATTTATTTTTGTTGATTTGGCCCTCGGGGAGGAGAGATGGTGGTGGAGACAAATCTGGAAGGAAAAATGTCCTCCTAAGGCTAAGTTATTTATGTGGTGTTTTACTGGAAAATAAGGTTTTTGTGTGGAATATCCTCCAAATAATATTTATGGTAGGGCCTAGATGGTGTGCCCTCTATAAGAATGATGAGGAGTCATTGAACCATGTCTTTCTTAACTTCTCATTCAGCAAATAGGTCTGGTCAAGTTGTGTCAATTTTTTGGGTTTGATACTTCATTGGGATGGCTTTTCGGTTGAAGAAGCCTAGAGAAGGTGGTTTTAAATATAGGAGTATAGTCAGGTCAAATCCTTGCCGCTCATTCTCATTTTGGGAATATGGTTGGCCAAGAATAAGGCCATTTTTATGGACAGGGCCTTGAATCTAGATCACATTGTAGTAGAGGTTGTGGCGATTCTGTGTCACTTCCCCCAAATGAAGAATGGGACACCCCCCAAATTGATCATTGATATTAATCCAGATCGTAGTAAGTCATGGGGCCTATTTGATGGTGCCTCTCAAATCAGAGGTGCTCGTTGTGGGGCAGTTTTGTTCCTCACCTTTCAGATTCTCACCATTTTGAAGTCGCGTTAGGGGTGGGAGGGGTATCAAACAACTGGGAAAAGTTGGTTTCTTGCAAAAGTATTTTGTTTTTCACCCTAGATAAAGGTGTGTCACGGCTGCAAATATATGGGGACTCATTTTTTGTTGTGAATTGGCTTAAGAAGATTCAAGAATGTAGAAAGATTGATTTAATCCCTTTATTTTATGATTTATTGAGGCTCAAATCGTTGTTTTTTTTCTTTTTTGTTTCCCACGTCTTTAAGGAACATAATTTTTTGGCTGACCAACTCTCCAAATCAGGTTTGGAGTTGGCCCCTTTCTTTCGGCAGATGATAGAGCAGCAAAATGGGGTGAGGAGAATATCTCAGATGTGTCCTTTCAGGGGCCTTCCTCAAAAATATTATTCATTTTATATTATGGCTTTTCACCTGTCTTCCAGCTTCGTATTAGATGCTCTTTAGCTTTGGCTTATCAGCTCTGAATCTTTTGCGTCTTTCTCAAGTTTGTCTTTCCAAATTTTTTTGGCTTTTCTATCTGTTTGTTGGGCAACCTCTCTGTCTATGCTTTATAACCGATATTGTAACCCAGTAGATGAGTTCTTCCTAATGGTATTATGCGTGTTTGTTCTCTATGGCGATCAGTCAGCCTTTATGACTTCCTTTCGGAAGGGGATCTCCACATTGTAGATCAGAATGCACCTGGTGTGTTTGCTACATGTAACTATTTGTTTCTCATAAATAATAGTTACATCCTTTTTCTAAGAAAAAAAAGGCCCCTATCAGATTGAGAAAAATGCATGGTTTCTACTAATGGATCACCCTACGAGATAGATCCGCGAGCCAATTCCTTTTTATTCATGTGTTTCTTCCTAGTAATGAAATTATTGAACGATGAGAATTGTTTGTCTTGCAGAGGAGTATGAGAAAAAGGGAAAGGATATGATGGAATAGCTTTGAGGTTTAATGTTGAGGAATAATAGTGGATTATAGGGGATATGTTCTCTTGATGAGCCTTCTCCAAAGAAGCAAAGGTTTGTGAATGGATGTCTTGGATGGGCTGATGGATTTCTAAAAAACCTGAGGAAAAGAAAGATGATCTGAGGATACCAGAAGTGTGCAAAATGGGGTTTTGGTGAGAGGAGTAAGAGGGATTGAATATAGTGGGGATGGGGGTGACAGATGGAGAAGGAATGTTGTGCAAAGAATCTTTAAAAACAAAAGGATGCATGGTGGATGGGGTAAAGCTACTAGTCCCAATATTATTAACAATGGATGGTTTAGAAACAGGGTTTGCAAGACAATCTGGAAATAAAACATCATTTTTTCAAAGAGAATGAAGAATCTTATCTGATATAGCATCCATCATGGTTGACGAGTCTGTGGCCATAAAAGAAGGATTCCTAGAGTTGACACACTGGCTAGAAGAGGGGGCCCCATTGTAAGTATTCTTTTGAAACATAAATATAATTCTTATTCAAGTGCAAACAATTTTTACTCTGGCTATGATTTTGAATACCCTTCAAGCTCAAAATATGGCATGTCACTTTAAGGTGTCTCGTCTCGTGACAAATAGAGCAACAAAACAAGACTTTCCAATAATCTAGATGTTGTGTAAAAGAAACATTGCCCACAAAGATGTCCATTTCAGCTAGTAGTCCCTTTTGTAGGTCCATATCTACTAACAACCATAAAATCCTCTTATCAAAGGTATCCAAAGACATTTCCTCAAAGTAAATGAACTTTCCAATATTGTTAGCCACTTTCAAAATTATTTGCCTCATCCATAACTCTAGAGGGAACCCTACCATTTTAACCCACAAGTAGTGTGACTTGGTTTTTGAGTGAGAGGCTTAAACCCTATCTTCCATCTCTACAACCATAAGAAACCTTTTCCAATGACCCAAGCTCGAGGTCGGATAGTTAGCAGGTCACATTCATTCAAAAAATGGAAATGAATCCAATTATTCATAAGAAAACTGAAGGTTGGACAATATTCAAGAAATGGATTCCAATGGGTTGTCAACCAGGTTAATATCTCGTCCCTAGAAAGAGTAATGTAATGAAAATTTCCCATCAAACCTTGTGTATATAGGCTCACAACACACCTCCCTTCTATATTTCTACCCAAAGTAAGACTATGCTCCTCAAGACCAAGCATAAGATCTGAAACAGAGTCTTGGAGGCCCTATCTTGATGAAAAGGGGCAAGAAAGGATCCTAAGTTTGTATTTAATTATCATGGACCATCCATGCATTCTCCCAGATTCCACTAGCTCAGCTTATTTACTCAACCATTGCATCAACATGGAAACAATCATAGAAGGAAATCAACTACATGTCCATATGATAAAATTGGATTCAACCCTATTCTTTATTTGGAAAAAACATTCTTAACCATGTATATCAGAATTTTTATATGTTAGTTCCCAAATCCACCTTAGGCTAAAGGAAGGCGGGATTCAGGGTAACACCAAACCACGCTCAGCCTCGTAGCTAGCCATACGAGGACAGGAGAGGGCTCTCTCCAGGTCTATCTCAATGAAAATATTCAAAGGGGCTTGAGATGAAAATAACAACAACTAATATTAGGCTAGATAAACAAATAGGAGGGTTTGATTTTGATTTTTAGGGGTTTTTTGTTGGAAAAAGGGAAAGGCAATTTTTGGGCTTGGGGATGAGGCCAAATTCTTGCAAAGTTCAAGTTGGGGCAGGGTAGGCAATGATTTTGATGTCTTAGATTAAATGAATGGATGGAAAAGACTTCTGAGGAGCTTAAGAGGGCAAGAGAGTGAAATTATCCTCTTCAAACTGACGAAAAACATGTAAAACTAAACAAAAGTTTAAGGCAGAGCACCAGCAAACTAATGAATTCTACCTTAGTTACTCATTTGTTTAATTCAGAAGTAAAGAGAAGGGAAATGGCATACATATAACATTAATTAAACTTACAATAGCATGAGAAGAACATCATAAAAACTCAGAAGCCACAAGGATCCCAACAAGTGCTGCAAAACTCTGGTCTTTCCTTTGCCAAAAAATGAAAATGGATATTGAATCAGGTGCCAAACTTTTCCCAAGTATCCAACCCGTCCAACCTCTGAAAATGATTGAGAAAATACATCATATAGACCATCCTAACCCCTTCCCATGCCTCTAGGGGTCGAGCTCATCCTTCTAGGAGCTGTTTCAACCAATTCTAAACATGGAGCTAAAATCTAGGCAGCCAAACAACTTGCCTCTATATGCTAGGAAACTGATCCATTCACTTAATTTTCACTTTTTAGTGAATGAATCCTCTAGAACAAGTAAAAAAATGCCAAATTTACATCATAGCCACAAAATTACATCAATATAGAACAATAATTACATCAAAAAGTGAAACTAGTCAAAACTGGGCGAATTTCTGAGCTGAAGAGTCAAAATGTGGCCAAATTTCTCCATGCGCCGCGCGCAAAAACTCAATGCGCCACTTTGAGCCTATTTTTGAGGCACTTCCTAAAGTCCAAATTGAGCACATGATAGCTCGTTGGAAATCCCTGGATGTCTTCTATCCAACCCAAGTGGAATTTTTTAATTTGGATCTCATTAGCCCCTCCAAAACTTCAATCTCCCAAGACTGGGTCCTGCTGGTGCAAAAAGTGGCAGAAAGGCCATTTTCAAGGTGGTTTTGGCCCTTTAGGCGGCCCAGAACTTGATGAAATCTCTCGGCCATTCCTGAGCATGCATATTTTATCATAAAAAAACCAAAACTGTAAATTTTTCCTCCAGAAGATGTCCCAATCATAAGCGCGCGTCGGGTGGACGCGTCGGGCAGAAAAACCTGTTTTGCGACCAAAAATTTCAAAAATGACAAAATTTTCTCCAAACTCCTTGAAATTTGGACTGAAGGTACATAATCAAGTTTCATGCTCAGCCAGTGAAGCTTCGGCCAAGATTCGGAGTGGATCCGGCCTCTTTCGACGTTTCAGTGCCTTATTCAGCCTTGCCTTCAAGATCTTCATTTTTGCTCTGCAAACGTGTGTGCGGGCCCAATAGTGATCCTTCATATGTCAGAGCATGTCTTTGTCGCTATTGGCCTTCGCCAAGAGCTTCTCCAGATGAATGTTAACATGAGTTAGGCAGGTCTCTCGCTCAACTGGTGTCATGTCACCTGGTCTCTTCCGGACCAATGCACGGTCTTCCCAGATTTGCCGCAACTCTACAAGTGTATGCTGATCCTCCAGTTGCTTATTGCGCTGCTCCAAATAATGTATAACCCACTGAGATCTCTAAAACTTCACGGTCAAAGTATCAATCTCAGCCTTTTGTTCCTGAATGATCTCTTTGAGCTTTGAGCTAGGAGAGCTCGCATCAACATCGATGAGTATAAAATCAGTGTCTTGGCCTCCTGAAGGGCCCTCATCATGTATAGGCCTCTTGCCTCTGTCCTGAACCTGTACCTGTGCTAATGTAGAAGGTGATACCCCTTCCATGCCATGTGGAGATAGTACTCGCGCTGTTGATGAAGTCAACGAGACCCCTTCCACCCCGGGTGGAGATAGTACTCGTCGTGATGCTGCAAATAAGGCTCGATGACCTCTCTGATAGGTCACACATGCCAGAGCACTAATAGGCTCAAACTCGGGAACATCAAACTGGTGTGATGGCTCTCCCTCATCATGAACAACCTTGGGAGGCTGTGGCGCTGCAAAGAAATCACGGGAAATGAACTCATCCCATGCGATGCCCTGCTGTGCGAGCTGATGTACCACCATGGTCTTGATGAGCGCATAATGATAAATGTTGTTATGCTGCTACACTGGGGTCTTCTTCTGTACAAGGACCATCATCCGCTCTATGTTACAGTACATGAAATATGGAATGCTCATCAACCGCACTCTCGTGAAATGCATCAACAGCCGGATGTGATATGCATACAAGCGTGAAAAGCGCCCTTCACAATTGAAGTACCTAATGATAAGTTTCATCAATGGTGCATACTCATATTTTAGAAACCAGAATGGAAATACCCTGCTCAGCTGCCTCAGATATCCGGGTCTGATGTAAGGCTCATAATATGCCCTATCCAACTGCTGCCGCTTATTCCACTCTTCACTGATGTTTGGTATCCCGGTCGCCTCAGAAATAGTCTCTGGTGACAAAGTGAAATTCACTCCAGTAAGGCTTACATGACCATTATGAAAATGAAGGACAAATAGGCGAGCTAACTCATGATGATGCTGAGTTTGGGCAATCATCTCACAATACTGGAAACATGACTAACGTTTAAAACAATCCATTGCAAGCGGGCAAGCCTGCAATTGTGTCAAAGAAGCGGGTTCTTCCCTGACATGCCTGCCACTTTTTTGAGATCTCCTTGGCACATTAAGCTCGGTAGATGAATCATTGTCCTACTCATACCCCTGCTCATATGGTGAATCTGTCTCTGACATGGTGCTGAAATGTGTTTGTCAACTGTGTGCTTGGTTGATTAGAAAATGAGCAATTGGTGTATTTGTTTCAATGTCAAATGTGTCACATGAAATGGAGAGGCTGCAAGGAAATGTCAAAGTGAATACAATGGACTGTTAAGTGACTTTGGAATGGACAGACATTTACTCAATGCTTTGGAAAATTTTGAGTTTAGACACCTTTGCAAATGGTATGGGAATGGGTGATAGTGATGGGACTTCTAATGTGATAGAAACAAGAGTTAATCAAATGGAAATCTGTAAGTACAGTCAAAGACATGAAAACAACCATTGAATCTTGTGGAAACTTAAATTTTTATCAATGAAGGGAAGGAGGTAACAAGTGATAGGGTTTGGGATTTCACATGGGGATAAAAAGGGTATAGGGATATGGGATAGAGGAATAACAATGGGACTGTGGGACTGTAGTGTATATTGTGAAAAGCTAGCAGTGACATCAATGACAGTAAATGGCAAGAGCATACATATCAATGAAATGAGAATTGAAGCACCAAATTTCACATTTTGAAACACCTCCCTTTAACCCTTGGAGCAAATTTGGATGTGGATATAGGGTTAAATCTTTCACCATTCAAACACTAACCTCTTTGCTTCTAAACCACAGCACCATAGTCAAAAATCATTGAGCAGGCTTTAACAAACTTACTTGAAGCGGAAAAATTGCTTGATTTTGAAAAATCACTGAGTATTGATGAATTTCAGGTTGGATGGCTCAATGCGCCGCGCGCAGACCCAATGTGCCGCATTGGTTTAGTGCGCCGCGCCAGTTAGAATTCACACTATAAAATTTCACCCAATGCGTCGCGCCTCTTTTGTGTGCGTCGCGCTCAGACTTTCAACACAGTCACGGCCTCTTTCAAATGTTGTTCGCTCTCCAACCTCAAAATTCAACTTTGCTATGAGATTTTATGAATGTTTCTTGATGCAAATGGTTTATATGACTTTGAGAAATATCTTGCAAGAGATGGTTTTCATTTTTTCTTCTTCCAAAAACCCATTTTGTAATGTTTTTATTTTGGCACTTTATCATTTAATGAAACTTCTGTCTTTTGCTTTTTCACTGATTTTCTGAGTTTGGACTGATGAAATTATTTGATTTTTGCAGGGATATTGGCGTTGATGTTTGGCAAAGGAAAACCAGAGCCTGCTTTGAAATCTTCAAGACAGAAAAATACATGATTATTACAAAAAATGAATTCGACAATTTCTTATTCAAAACAGAGTTTTGAACAAGAAATGTCCTCGAAAATGTTTGATGATGAAAATTTTGAACTGAGGACTTCTTTGAAAACCATCCTAATGGCCTGTGGGAATTTATTAAACATGTCAAAAGACTGAACCCTAGACTCAAAAACTAAAAGACTCTTTTTGACCAAAACAATCATTTATGACTATGAATGACATGAACTAAACTCTGATGGATTTTGAGGAGTTTTAACCAACCCAGCAGGTACAAGCATGAGGGAAAACAAGAGAACCAAACCCTTCCGTCAGTCAGTGGCATGCCCCTAACGGAATGCAGATGAGCAAACGGAATGAGAAACCTAAACAATGAAATGCAAATAGAGAAATGATCTCTGACGGAGGGCTGCAAAGCCCGACTCTAACAGTATAGATTAAGGAACATGTATGATTAATTATCTCTTTTTTTCTGGACTTTGATGCTCTAACTCCATGATTTATATTACATTCATCTTCAGAAGTATGTTTTTCTTGAGATGTGATCGATCTGGCACTATATAATGTTTGAATGCAGTGTGTGATTGTGTCTAGGGTGTGTTAATATCTTAGCTGGCATAGCAGAAGCCCGATTGTAGTACAAATAATGGCACTTTTATAATTTGATTGTTTTTATTTTATCGAGCATAGAATATGCCATACCAAAGAACCATGGTAGGGATTTTTCAATGCTAATTAAAGCTTATTAACACTCAATAATATTTCCGCTCAAATAAATAGTATTTCCACTCAACAAGACTTGTGTTCTTGAGATGTTGAATTTCCATGATGGAAAATGTGAAAAAAAAAAATCAATCGTTCAATGTGCCATATTTGGCCTCAAGCATTTTTTTTGCTTTTTGGCGTGTATTGTCCCTCCTCTTTGTTTCATATTGTGACAGCCATTGGTTATCCCCAATCATTTTCCAATTATGGTAAGCACTGTAAAATATTCTGATTAAAAATGGGTTGAGTAACTCAAGCTGTTATCACTCTGTAATTTCTTAGGTTGAGGAAGAAAATTACAAAGATAACTACAAACCTACTTTTAAAGTTGGGATCTAGCCCTTCCAACTTCAAATAGGGCTCTCTCTATATGATTTTAATTTTAATGTTCAGATTTTAGGCTAGGTATGAAAGGACAAAATGGATTTTTAAGATTTTTGTTGAAAAATGGAAGAGAATTCCATTGGGCATGGAGTCATAATATCTTTAGTAATAAATTAAATTAAACAGAAGGGGATAAAACAGGGCAAGGTAGGCAACTCATGGATCTTGTTGAAATTCAACAAGAAAATGCACCACATACTAGTGTGGGATTCCAGGTCACACATAAGTGAGGAATTCAGTGACACATTAGTGCTAATGTGGTCGTCCAATTTTTAAATAAATTGAAAAATAAATTGTAATCTTATCTCATAACAACTTGTTATAGTTAACTAAGTGTGATAGACTTAGTTACCTCAATAATTTCGAGTTGAGGATCAAAGGATAGGCATGTAGAGTGATTCTATTATTTACAAGGTCTAGTTGTAGTTGTAGCACTAGTGTGGTGTGAGTGCAATTAGTTAACTCAAATTAATTGAGTTAAAATCAATTTAACTAGTTCTAACTGATTGATGAGCTAGTGGAAGATCAAGTGAATTAAAATAGATTTAATTCACAAGTAGTGATCTACCAAGTAATTGATGATTCACTATTAATAGCTGCATGCATGTCAGTTTTGATGACGAACCAGTTGAGACAAAGGTTAAAGGCAAGTAAACTATCAGTTGTATTATTAGCAAACTACCCAGGTGTAGTTATAAAGCCACAGGAAGCCCATGATGGATTGTGCAGTCAAGGAAGGCTGGAATTCCTATTTAACAGGAATTATTTTGCCTAAGAATTGTGTGAGAAAGGTAGGCTGAAGGTGGGTAGGAAATTGGCTATGTATTGGTCCAATTTTTCCTAGATTAGTGTGAGACAATTGGTAGAGTGTATGAGGTTGTGGTCAGCACACATGCATTGTATTTTTTCATGATTCCTTGGTTGATTATACAATAAAATGGAGGGGTTTTGAGCAGTTTCTTTCCCCGGGAAAATATTGTGTTGTGTGATTTATTTAATTCTTTCTCTTACTGGCATGTGATTGAGTGATCGTGATTTATATTCCACAAATATGGCAGAAGGATTCAATATATATTTTTAGTACATTGCATTATCAGATTGAATCCATTTGTGTAATTTCTACAAATCTTGTAGAGATGTTACTAGAATTAGGATCAATTAAATATAGAGCATACACAGATGAATTCTATACTTGATATGAGAGAGAAATCATTAAAATTGTATAACAAGCCAGAGCAGAGTATCATAAATAAATTTAGCCCTTAATCTTCTTGTAAGAAATTTAAGAAGGAAAACATTCATGTGAAAATTGAATGGAAAACAAAATTACAAAAAGGAGAACATCACCATTTTCTTGACACAAGAATCCTAAGATCAAATTTCCTCTATATTACTCAATTGATTACTTCAAAATGTATTGCTTACAATCACAGAAAATATTTTCTTCTTTCAGGTTCCAACCCTTTCTAAGTCTTATTAAAAAATATTTATAGACTTTCTCTTGAACTAAATTTGGATTCCAAAAAGGAATTGATTACAAAATAATATCTAACAAAAATGTAGATATTTCATAAATAGAACAAGAAAATAGGAAAGGTAGAAAAAATATGTTGCGTAGTTGACATTTTGGAGGAAATATGTTATTGACTATAGTTATTTTCCTGCTCTTCTTGTTTTTCTATTTCCAAAATTTTAGATCTTTTTTTGTGCTTACTTGATCAATTCCAGTAATTGGTTCCACCTTTCTTCACTTGGGATAGAATAATTTACCATATTCCTAAATCTTTCATCTACCTCAGTGTAGGTTTCGAAAGTTGGATATTTAGCAAAAAGGTGATAGATCTCATATTGAATATGGAGATTGAATTGTAGGCCTTCCAAAAATGCTTCTCCACTTATAGCCCATTTTTCCTTTGCAAATTTGGTGGCATATTCCACAATTTTACATATTTTTTCTTGATAATTTTATACTGGAATTGAATTTCTAGTAGATTCCCTGAGAGTTGGAAGTCCTTTCTCTTACAACAAATAAAACTTCTTGTTAAATATTTTAACCTATAGCTCCAACTCTTTACACTTTTTCTCCAACTGCACCATTATATTTTTCTTTTTCAGCACCCTTTTGACCTCCATTATTGTTTTTATTCTATCATGGATGTTCAGTTCCTTGAGCTCATCTTTATTTTTAGAGTTTAACAATCTTATAACTTGTTGTGCTTCCTCTGGCCTATGTTCAAGAGAAACCTTGGTGTTTTCAATTGTTGCTTTAACTCTCTGCACCAATTCTTTTTGGTCAAAAATGATTTGAATGGATGGTCATAACTATGTAATATTGGCATTGATATTTTGTCAAATGTTGCTTTTGGCCTCCGCTAACATCTGAATTATGAAGGATTTACCCTCATTATTTTTAATTTGTTGAATGATTTTAAAATTATTTTGCACTTCTGCCAAATAAGAATTGTCTACCTTGATTTTCTTTTCCTCCATCTTGGTGAGTGCTTCTATAAATTTCTCCTTTCTTTATTTTTCAGAGATAATTCCCCTAAAGCTTTGGCTAGCTTTTTCTGAGGAACCTGAAGTTGCTGCTCTACTGATGTACCTACTACTGATGTGAATTTTTTTGATGTGCATAATGTTGATGTGCATCTTGATTCCCATTGTTCTTTTTCCTTTAGTAGTGCTTCCATATCTTACTCCATTTTCCGGATTTGATCATTCTGCTCCCTACTATTGTGAACAACTTTTATTTCTCCATCTCCAAACTGGTGACATCTTTAGCTTGAGTATGTTTTATAGATGGGAGTTTGAGTTGTAAATAAGTGCTTGAATGTATACATCCTTAATCTTTATTATATATTCGGTTGTCTTAACATCACTAGGATAATATCCTATCTTGATAACTAAATCTTCCAAAGACTTAATCCTGGTGTCTTTGGCTAGAGAAGAAATACTTTCAATCTTTAACTATGAGTGCATATTATTTAAATATATCTGTAATTTAGAGGAATTCATGGTTGAGTTGGTTAATGATGAATAAATTGTCTCACCTAATTATTTGTGCAAATCAATCTGATCGATTGTGTTAGCACTCCACCGTATCTCTGAAGGCTGAGAAGGAGACCAGCAAAGGTAACCACGGATCGCTTTGAACTAGTAGCTAGCCCTACTAGGTTAGAGAGGGCTCTCTCCATTATATCACAACCAAATTGACTAGATAATTAAGATTTTAGGCTAGGTATAGTATGCTCTAGGGTTTGATTTAACTGGATTTGGTCTTGGATGGTAAATTAGTTCTAGGAAAAACTAGGTCAGGGAACTGAAAATCAGACTTGCAGAGATCTGATGGGGCAAGGTAGGCACACACTTTAGAACTTCAAGATATCCTGTTGAATATGAAATACTGATAGGGTTTCAAAATGAGCATAGGAATTATGAATTTGTTTATATCAGAAGAAAGTGAAACAAAACTATGATAATTTCTCCAAAACATAGCATCAAAATAATGAATTATGCTTATCAAACTTAGAAATAAATCACATAAGAGATGGAAATGAAAAATGGAGGGCAAAATACTTTCAAACATATGAAAACATAAGAGGTAACACTACTAAAACACATACCATAGGAATCCCACCAAAATATCTGCAACTTGGTTTATTAGTTCCTACCAAAATCACTTAATACACTAGTACTCAAAGATCAATTACACAGCATCCAACCCTTGCAATGACAAATAAAATGAAATTTATAGACCAAAAAATACTTCTCCCACTCTCAGGGGTCGAATCCATGACTTTTTGAGTTGTTCCCCAAAATCTTCAACTGGAATCCTAATGACTAGGGAGGTCAACAAACTCTCCCTATCTTTGGTGAAACTGATTCACTTCACCCAAAAATACAATTTTACTTGATGTATCTACCTCTAGTAACTATTAAAGACATAATTAAATTTTATTTTCACATTTAAATCAGTGAAAATTCATGAATTTCATCAACCAACTGAGAAAAAGTCAAATTTCTGAAGAAAACAGCCAATTGGAAAAAGCATAGCGTGAGTGCAAAAAGCGCAACATGGCCTTCAAGATGACTTTTTATTGCCTTGTTGAATTCCAAATTGAGCTCAAGATAGCTCTTTGGAAATTTATTCCTATCTAGTCGTTCAAAATGACCTCAAGCCCTAAAAATGATGGAATTAATCCCCTCAAAAGTAAATTCTCCCAAAACTAGTCAAAAAGCGCAGCGTGTGGCTTAAAACACTGGGAAAAAGGTGTTTTTTGTGATTTTTTTGGGCTTTTCCACCTGTCAAAATCTCATATTTTGGATTTCCAGAAGTCAAAATGTGATGCAGAGGCCATTATCTTTCCATCCCAAGTGATTTTTCATCATTTAGAGGCCTCCATAAAAAGCGCAGCGTGGCCCACGCTGGGCTTTTTGCAGTTTGACTGTGCAAAAAATAGTAAAATTTGACCAAATGCCAAAAATGCCAAAAACTTTCAAAATTATTGAATGAGGTCCTGATGAAGTGTGTTATGCAACTAAGGAGGCATCAACAAGCAAGTCAATTTTACCCTTCTCCCTTTGGTTGATTAGGGTTTCCTTGAGCTTTTCTTGCAATTGCTTAACCTTGACATTACAAATCTTGTTTCTTGTATGGTAATGGTCATCCATGTGCCTCAACATATTATTGTCCTTGTTGGCTTTGTAAAGGAGCTTCTCCAGCTATATGTTTACTTTTTCAAGCCAAACTTCCCTATCTTTATTAATTTCCATGGCAATCCTTTCCTCAAAGGTGAGTTCTTCTACAAGAAGTGCCTCATGTTGTTTTTCTAAGTTCAATGCTCTTGTTAGGCCCCTTGTTCTTGGTATTTTCCTTGTGATCTGGGCCTCATCCTCATCGGGCTTCTCATGTCCAATAATTTCTTTGCCTTTTACATGTTGCCTTGTAGCCTTCAACAGGTCATTTTCTAAAAGTATTTGATTTTCCTTCAACATTTTGTTTTCTTGCTCAAGGAAGGAGATAACAAACTTGGACCTTGCCAAATTGTCTTGTAGCTCTATGATTTTGGCATATTTTTCCTTAATGAACAGGTTTAGGGTTTCCTGTTCATCTTGGGACTCCAAGTCCACCATCTCAATGTCATGGTGAAGGCCTTCTTTCTCTTGAACAATTGTCTCTTGTTGCTTATGATATCCCTGCTTTGTTGATGTATAATGTAAGGCCCCTTCAACAATTTTTGGAGCAAACACTTGTCTATTTCCTCTGTGATAGTTTTTTACCTCTTTATCCTTTTTTCTCTTCCTCATTGCATCCTTGCTAGATGACCCAACTTATTTTTTTGTAACTAATGTTGATGGTGGAATAGGTCTAGCAAGTTGGTTGTGTGGAGATGTGAAGACCTCTGCCTCAATGAAATTTTCCCATGGAATGTTCAGTTATTTGAGATGGTGAAGGAAAATTATTTTGATGAGTGAATGATGGAAAATATTGTTCATTTGGAGCTCATATTCTCTATGTTGTACCTTGTAGGCCATCTTTTCAATACTCCTGTATAAATAATAGGGAATGTTGAGAAGCTTAACCCTAGTGAAATGCATGAGTAATCTGATGTGGTAGTCGTAGAGTCTGGAGAATATTCCTTCACAAGTGAAATGCTTCATTATGATTTTCATCATGGGAGAAAACCTAGTAAGTATCTTACCAAAAGGGAATATTTTCTTGATGTTATCCTTGTATGGTGCTCCTGAGTTTTGAACCAATTTTCACTTACATTAAGTATCCCTGTTGTTGTTGCAATAATGTCTATAGAAATGGTGAATGTCACCCCTGTAATGGTGACTTGGTCTTTTTGTAGGTTTGTGATGAAGATCCTGGTCAAAGTTGGATGAATATGCACTCTTTGGAACATTTCACAAAACTTAAAACAACCCACATGTTGGAAACATTTGACTATTAGGGGTGACAAAATTAACTCTCTGGTGTATGATGGATCAAGCCTTAATATTCTCCCTCATTTTTTGTAGGTCTTTTTCTCTTCCTCCATGGTGTTTCTCTCTTCCTCTGTGATGTTTATTTTTCTAGAAACCCTAGGGGAGAAGGGGAAGGAAGAGGGAATGAGATGGTGGGGTTAGGGAGTTGGGATAGGTGTGGGAAATTTTAGGGAAGGGTGTAGGGGAGTTAGGAACCTTAGGGACATGATGGGAATTTAAAATGACAAGGGAGATGGGCTAGGGAATTGAATTACAAGGGTATAGTCTAGCTACCTAGAAAAGCGCAGCGTAGGGGTAGGGTTTTACGGAATATGATTTAGCAGTGGGGAATGAAGGAATGTGATTTTTGTGGGGGATTGACGCAACAACGCTGCTGAAAGTCAGCCCTGAGGAGAGATGGTCAATGGTGACGTGGCTCTGTCCAACCCTTCCCTGCTCCATGCGGTCTATTTCTTTTTATTAATTATCAAATTCGTAGAATTTGATAAATAATACTATCCACAGTGTTTATTCTTTAATTTATATTCCCAAACCTTAAAGTACGCCTTTCGAAACTTTATATTAACCTTCGAACTTATATTAATACTCCACGCTTCGTAGATCAAAATTTACAATAGGACTCTCGCTCCGGGCCCACCTCTATGTCCAATAGCCAATCAACTGTATGCCCCATACCATGGTTAAACCTCGCGCATCTCTGTCAAGCGACCACCATCTGATGGCCTTTCCCCAGATCGATGGCTCCCGTCGATATCGCTCGGCTTCCAGCGCCGGACTTTAACGCGTGATGAGAATACGGGAAGGTGGTTTTTGTACTCCCGTCCGGTGCCACGCGTCGACGGTTCTATGGAATCGCTTCAATTCGGGAAATACCGCCTTCTCAACGAAGGTGGTGAGATATGGGCAATCCGCCTTTCAAACCCACTCGCGGTTTTTACACAGGGTTAACTATGGTTCACGCCGGTTTCACGATCCTCCTCGTTCTCTAACTCACGCCTAAACTGCGGTTATGGTTCGAAGCAACAACTCTATTCTTTACAAAGTGGGAATCTTCCAATTAACCAGTGTTCACGACCACAATTCCTCTGCACAGACCTCGCCTGTGGGTAGCATGGATTTAACAGGGTTATTCGAATAAAATTGAGAGAAATAATGGACCAAGGGATAGATAACTTATACGGCAGGTTATTTCAACAAATATGTATATATACAGAGTCCAATCACTTCACAGTTAAACCAATTTCTTCACAATTATAAATACAGGAAATTTGAAAATCAACAGGACTCAAATTTTATTAACCGGAAGAAATTGGTCAATACACAGAGTTTATTGCAAAAATCTCTCTTTCTCTCTCCCCCCCTATACATCCGAGGGATTACAATTATATACATAAACATATGACCCTTCGGTTCCTCTGAGAGGACCGTTTTAGGAAATCAACAACCTAATTAAAATAATTCAACTAACTGGAATATGACAGCTAGACTAACTGAGCTATTCGACTTCTACGACTCTAACTGATCTAATAATATAATCAGCTAAGGTATTGACACCTAGTTGTAACAATTCGACTGCTTCCAAACCCTCCTAGCCACAACATGTGGACAAAACTCCTACATTGTTGCCTAGTGTCTAATGCCCCTACATCAGACTCCCGAGGGTAATCTTCTTCATGGGCTCCTGTCCATGAGCTCTTCCACTGATCTGCCTATCTTCTGCAACATTTCTTCAGTCATCCAAGTGGCATCTTCCTCTGCCTTATCCTTCCATTTAATCAAGTACTGAAAGTACTCTTGTCCTCTGGTCCTTCTGAATGGTCTTTTATCCAATATTTTCTCTAGTTGCAATGGCTGTGCTGGAGGTAGTTGTTCTCTCCACTCAATCTGTTCCTTGTTTGTTTCTCTTTCTTCTGTACCATCATCCTCATACTTGTACAAATTTGCAACATTAAAAATGGGAGATATTCCAACATCAGGAGGTAATTCAATCTCATAAGCATTTGCAGAAAACTTCCTAAGTATCTTGCATGGCCCAATATTTTTGAACTTCAATTTGTTGTACTGCCTCTTTGGGAATATCTCCTTTCTCAAGTGTGCTAAAACCTGATCTCCTACTTCAAAGTGAACTTCTTTTCTGCTCAAGTCTGGTCTGCTTTTGTATCTGATGCTGCAGCCTTGTAGTTTTTGTTTCACTTGTTCATGTATGGCCTGGATCTCTGAAGCAAATTACTCACCATCTGCACTTCTCAGCTCTGCCTTTCCCAGATTCCTTAACTCTGATATTCCTCTGGGGTGCATTCCATAGACAAAATGAAACAGAATCTGCCCTGTGCTCCTATTTGGCGAGTCATTATATGCATATTCTTCCTGGGGAAAAATATGATCCCACTACTTGGGATGTTCTCCCACAAGACTTCTCAATAAATTTCCCAGACTCCTATTCACTACCTCAGTTTTTCTATCAGTCTGAGGATGATAAGCTCAGCTGAAACTTAGTTTGGTACCAAGTTTCTTCCACAGTGTCCTCCAAAAGTGCCCCACAAATCTGGTGTCTCTATCTGAAACAATACTCCTGGGCAACCCATGCAATCTAACAATTTCTTTGAAGAACAAGTTAGCAACATGGGTGGCATTACTAGTTTTGTAACATGGAATAAAATGTGCCATCTTTGAGAATCTATCCACCACAAAAAAGACTGCATCATTCCCTCTCTGAGTCTTGGGAAATCCTAGAACAAAATCCATACTCACCATGTCCCAAGGCCTGTCTGGAATAGGTAAGGGAGTGTACAATCCTGCATTCTGGCTCCTTCCTTTGGCATACTGGCAGATTTTGCAATTCTTCACAAAATTATCCACTTCTGTTCTCATCTTGGGCTAGAAATAAAATTGAATCAGCTGCTCATAAGTCTTATCAGTACCAAAGTGTCCAGCAAGTCCTCCACTATGCTTCTCTTTGATCAAATTTTCTCTCATGGAACATTTTGGTACACACAGTTGGCTTCTTCTGAACAGTAAGTCCTTCTGTAGGAAATAATCCAGCCACTAGCTTCTATCTGTTAAAATAGGGTTACTACATGCCTCAAATGCTTCTCTAAAATCTGGATCTGTTTTATACAAGTCTTTGAGAAAATCAAATCCTGCAACTTCAAAATTAGTTTCTTGAACAAGCATGTGTCTCCTACTCAAAGAATTAGCTACTTTATTGGCTTGGCCACTTATATGTCTCAAAACAAAATTAAAACTTTGGAGATACTCAACCCAGTTAGCATGTTTATGTTTCAATTTGGGCTGCTATACAATATACTACAAAGCATGATTGTCAAAATATAATGCAAATTCCCTCGACATCAAATAGTGTCTCCATTTCTTCAGTGCCTGAACAATTGCATAGAATTCCTTCTCATAAGAGGAATAATTTCTTCTGGTGTCATTCAACTTTTCACTGAAATATGCCACGGGCCTATCATTCTGACTCAACACAGCTCCAATGGCCTCTCCACTAGCATCACACTTTACTTGAAATGGTTTAGTAAAATCAGGCAAAATCAAAACAGGCTTCTTTGTTATCTTTTGCTTCAAAAGTTTGAATTTTCTTTCTGCTTCAGTAGTCCACTTAAATGGTCGTTTTCTCTTCTTTATTGTCTCTATTATGGGTGCATTAATCTTACTGAAGTTTCTTATAAACTTTCTGTAAAAGCTAGCAAGTCCATGGAAACTTCTTACCTCAAAAACATTCCTGGGTGAAGGCCACTCCACAATTGCCTTAACCTTTTTTGGGTCCATCTTCAATCCTTCTGCAGAAAAAACAAACCCCAAATACACCAACTCTTCCTTCATGAATGAGCATTTCTTCAAATTTATCAGTAGCTTCTCTTGGTGCAGCTTCTTCAAGACATGATGAAGATACCTTAAATGTTCTTCTCTAGTTCTGCTGAAAACTAATATATCATCCAGATATACTATCACAAATTTGCCAATGAATTCTTTCAATACTTCATTCATAAGTCTCATAAAAGTGCTAGGTGAATTTGAAAACCCAAAAGGCATTACCATCCATTCATGCAGTCCTTCATTTGTTTTAAAGGCAGTTTTCCACTCATCACCCTCTCTTATTCTAATCTAATGGTATCCACTCTTCAAATCTATCTTTGAGAAATACTTAGCACCACTCAAACAGTCCATCAAATCCTCAACTCTGGGAAAAGGGAATATGTACCTGATTTTGATCTTATTGATTGCTCTGGAATCAGTACACATCCTCCAGCCTCCATCTTTCTTTGGGCTCAATACTGTTGGTACTGCACATGGACTCAAACTTTCTCTGATCAGCCCTTTGTCCACCAATTCCTGTACTTGTCTCCTAATTTCCTCATTTTCCTTGGGATTCATTCTGTAGGCTACCTTATTTGGCAGATTTGAACCAGGGATAAAATCTATCTGATGACTGATCTTTCTCACAGGTGGCAGCTCATCAGGTAAATCATCCACAACAATGTCACAGTAATTGTCTAAAATCTCTTGGATTTCTACTGGTAAATCAGAAATCTTTGTAGAAGTAAGAACTACCTTAGGTTTGAAAACTAAAGCAAAGCTTACCTCTTCTTCTTCTATCTGCTGCAGATATTCCTTTCTTCTCAGCAACAAGGTCTTTGGATCAATCACTCTGTTGGATGGCTCTCCTTCTTCCATGGGTATCAATGTATGATGTACCCCATCCTTGAAGAACTTGTAAGTGTTCTTCTTGCCATCATGCATTGCTGCTCTGTCAAACTGCCAAGGTCTACCCAGCAGTATATGACACACATCCATGGGCATTACATCACACAAGACCTTATCTTTGTAGTTTCCCATTTGCAGTACTATCTCACACTGCTCTTTTACAACCAGCTGGTGCCCTTTGTGCAGCCAGGACACCCTGTAGGGAGTATGGTGCTCCCTTTTCTTCAACTTCAACTTTCCTATTACCTCAATGGAAACCAGATTGTCTGTGCTGCCACTATCAATGACTAGCTGGCAGCACTTCCCTTGGACCTTGCATATGCTCCTAAACAAATTCTTCCTTTGTGCAGGCTCAATGACCTCTTTGGCTTGCTTCAACATGACCTTATTTACCACTAAGGATTCTCCCCTCTCTGGAAGAATTTCTTCTTCAATTTTTGCTTCTTCTCCAGCCTAGGCAACAACAGCATTCCTTGTACCAGCACCCACATTCTCTGGACATTCATAGTGCTTGTGTCCCACTTGCTGACATCTATAACACCTCAATTCTCTAACTCTGCCTCTGTCTCTGCCTCCTCTTCATTTTCCTCTGTAAGAACCCCTTCTACCCCTCACATCATCCTCTGTAGATGCATTCTGAGGTGAGCTACTATTAGCTCCATCCCTGGGTGTAGCAGGCTTTCCTCTACCACCCTGACTTCCCTTTCCACTGAAAGTACCTCTCTACTTGGCATACTGTTTCCTCAGGAGTTTCTCCTCTGCTTTCAAGGCCATCTGGTAGGCCTCTTCCACTGTCTTAGGAGATAGGAGACCAATATCATCTTGGATCTCCAGCTTGAGACCATTCACATATCTGGCAGTCTTCTCTGGTGTGTCTTGGAATTGCCCCAGCTCTTATGCTCACTCTGTAGAATTCTTCTGTGTATTCCTTTACTGTCAGCAACCTCTGCCTCAGGTTCTGCATTTTCTTATACAATGTCAGCTGGTAGTCACTAGGCAAGAATTTACCTTTTAATTTGGCCATCATTCTGGTCTACCTTTTAATAGGTTGCTTGCCAACTCTCCTCCTTTCTGCCTGCACTCCATCCCACCAAAGTGCAGCATGTCCTTTCAGCTTTGTTACTGCAAACTTGACCTTCTTATATTCACTTATTTCTTCATAATCGAAGCACTTGTTCAATTCATTTATCCAGTCTACTAGTTCTTCTGGATCCAGTCCCCCTGCATAGCTTGACACTTCAATTCTGGGCTTAACTGCAGACCCCAGAACAGTTCTAAGGAGCCTCATGTCGAGAGGAATTTCAACACTTTCTTCTGCTTCTTCTATTTCAGGTTCGCTGATGTCTTCAGGATCTCTGGGCTGTCTTCACTCCATGGCATCTATTCTGGCCTCGACCCTCTGCAACATCCCCAACACCTCAGCGTTGGCGACAAGTCTTCTTCTGCCAGCACCTCTACCAACTCGGATTGCCATGTCAGCAAAAACAACTTCAGACTTGCTCTGATACCACAAATGATGCAAAAACGCTGCTGAAAGTCAGCCTGAGGAGAGATGGTCAACGGTGACGTGGCTCTGTCCAACCCTTCCCTGCTCCACGTGGTCTATTTCTTTTTATTAATTATCAAATTCGTAGAATTTGTTAAATAATACTATCCACAGTGTTTATTCTTTAATTTATATTCCTGAACCTTAAGGTACGCCTTTTGAAACTTTATATTAACCTTCGAACTTATATTAATACTCCACGCTTCGTAGATCAAACTTTACAATAGGACTCTCGCTCCGGGCCCACCTCTATGTCCAATAGCCAATCAACTGTACGCCCTGTACCATGGTTAAACCTCGCGCATCTCCGTCAAGCGACCACCATCCAATGGCCTTTCCCCGGATTGACGACTCCCGTCGATATCGCTCGGCTTCCAGCACTGGACTTTAACGTGCGATGAGAATACAGGAAGGTGGTTTTTGTACTCTCGTCCGGTGCCACGCGTTGACGGTTCTATGGAATCGTTTCAATTCAGGAAATACCGCCTTCTCAGCGAAGGTGGTGCGATATGGGAAATCCGCCTTTCAAACCCACTCGTGGTTTTTACACAGGGTTAGCTATGGTTCATGCCGGTTGCACGATCCTCCTTGTTCTCTAACTCATGCCTAAACTACGGTTACAGTTCGAAGCAACAACTCTATTCTTTACAAAGTGGGAATCTTCCAATTAACCAGTGTTCACGACCACAATTCCTCTGCACAGACCTCGCTTGTGGGTATCATGGATTTAACAGGGTTATTCGAATAAAACTGAGAGAAATAATGGACCGAGGGATACAGAACTTATACGGCAGGTTAGTTCAACAAATATGTATATATACAGATTCTAATCACTTCAAAGTTAAACCAATTTCTTCACAATTATAAATACAGGCAATTTGAAAATCAACAGGACTCGAATTTTATTAACCGGAAGGAATTGCTCAATACACAGAGTTTATTGCAGAAATCTCTCTTTCTCTCTCCCCCCCTATACATCCGAGGGATTACAATTATATACATAAACATATGACCCTTCGGTTCCTCTGAGAGGACCGTTTTAGGAAATCAACAGCCTAATTAAAATAATTAAACTAACTGGAATATGACAGCTAGACTAACTGAGTTATTTGACTTCTATGACTCTAACTGATCTAATAATATAATCAGCTAAGGTATTGACACCTAGCTGTAACAATTTGACTGCTTCCAAACCCTCCTAGCCACAACATGTGGACAAAACTCCTACAAATCTGGCTAGTGTCTAATGCCCTTGCATCAGGGATGATTAAGAATGTGAGGGAGGTAAAAGAGTCTGGGGAAAGAAAATCTACCTTTCAAACTTGAGAAATAGGGTTTAGCTACTAAAACATAGCATGGAGGTCAATGGAGTATATTCACACTAAAATTATGAGATTGAGCTGCAAGGAGGGGTTTGTAGGATGTAACTTACTTGTACACGGATTCTTGATCACTGAAAACATTCAGAAAACATCCAGAACTAGTTTTATGTCTCCAAGAGAGAAAGCGCAACTTCACTGAGAAAAGTGTAGCGAGCTCCAGAGAAAATTGCAATGCCTTGAGGAAAAGCGCAGCAATGCACCAAAAACTCGATTTTTTGAAGTGAAAATTGGTTTTTTGACTTGGGCAAGTTGGGAGCTCAATGCTGAAGAGTGAGAGTTGTTGAAAATTCAGCAAGATGATGGAGCTTAGTGCAATGAAGTCACCTTCACTAAGTGGGCCCGCAGGCTATTTTTGGCGCAAAGTCTATTTTTAGACTGTCTATTTTTAGACATATGGAGCATGGTCCTGGAGTTGCAGTATGCTATTCTTGGAGTATTGGTCATGTTGGTAAAAATAGATGGACCTCTATTTTTAGACATTTAGGTCGAAGTCTATTTTTAGACTGCCTATCCTAAAAATAGAAAAGTCAAATATTATTTACCCTTAATAATATTTGGACTCTAAACTTCAATTTATTCTCTTGGAGCACTTCAGTTGGAGCTACAGAAGTGGCTCATGCATCTGACAGAGGAATTACGCTATTCCTAGGGGTTTGGTGAGCTCATGCATGGTTGACTTCAGTTAGGACTTCAGTGGCAGAAGTTTGGTGGAGTTGATGGGACAGTTGGTGGAGTTGTGTTCGGTTTAAATTAGTTGAACTAGTTGTGATTAGTTTAACTAGCTAATCAACTAGTAATGAGTGGAGTGAATTAAATATTATTTAATTCACTAATTATTAACTCATTATTCAACTCAAGAACACATCGGTTCACTACAGTGCATGGACAGTTCAGTGGAGACCAGTGAAAGAGGTAGATGAAAGGGTTGAGATAGCTATCAGTTGTGACATTAGTTGTGCATGAGATTTGCACCACACTTGGAGGAAATTTCCCATGAGGATTGCGCTGTCAAGCCAAGGAGATTCGAACCTTGTGTTAGCCACCTATAATATTTTGTTATACCAAAAGGTGGCTAAGATCTTTTTGAGCCTCCAAGGAACAAATTTTATCACTAAAAATTGTTGGCTCTTGAAGACTCCTTGTAGGCCTCATGCCTTTGTCCAAAATCCTCATTTGCTGTCCCATTTTTATACTCAGGAATTTATGTTGATTCCAACTGAAAGACTGCTGAAAGATCGTCATTTCTCCTCTTCTCAAAACCTTTCATCTACTTCCCTTTTTTCTACATCAAAACTACCTTGTTTTCATAAGTCCTCTTCTTTCCATTTATGAAAATTTCCCCTTTCATAGTTACAAGCTCACTTTTTAACTATTTCGGAACCCCCAAATCCATTAAAATCCTTGAAAATTCTCATAAAAAATCAAAGTTTCATTGCTATAGACCTAAGCCCCTTGAGCTAAGCCCTAAACCACTTCCCCACCATACGCTTTGGGTCTGGAACCACTTGCTAATATGATAAGGTGCTAATCGCATCGGAAAGAATCAAAGACGCAAGTCTTTGCCATACTCCAAAAGTTCCGATTGCGATTAGCCTTGCTGCTTAACACCCCCGATCTTATTATTTTCATATAACCCTGAGCCCGCCCCCGGCGCTTAAACCTTGTGAATATTTTATTTTATAGATTGCCCTTTTGCTTCAGCCTGCTGGAAGGAAGCCTACCGGAGTCACAATCCACCCTGGGAGCCTGGCACTAGTATATCTGAAGTGATTAATATATGGAAAA
Organism: Pinus albicaulis; assembly: GCA_034641835.2. NCBI lineage: Eukaryota > Viridiplantae > Streptophyta > Pinopsida > Pinales > Pinaceae > Pinus > Pinus albicaulis. Next base: position 855,708,028 of record CM076576.1, read on the forward strand.
GGAGCTACCCGTGGGGAAGAAAAGCAAACAATACAGCTCGAAGGGTATGGAATGCCCTGTCCTGCACACTTCTTTGGAACATCTGGCTAGCAAGAAATAGAATGATCTTCAAAGGTACAGAAACAAATGTTAGAAAGCTCTACAATAAAGCCTGGAATCTCAACTTGGAAACTCTCAACACAAAATGTCATGGGAATATGAAGGTACTGGACCTAACAGTTGAAGAAAGGAACTACATAAGGCATATTTTGGATAGAAGCAGCATAGAACAAAAAAGAAGTGAACTCAAAAGCAGAGACAGTCCCAGATGTAGCTGGAAAATCAGGATGACAGATGAAGAATTTGCTCGGTGGCTCAGGAACAACAACTCTCACTATCTATTTTTCGATGGAGCCTCCAAATCCAACCCAGGAGTGGCTGGGGCTGGAGGTCTCATTTGCAAAGGTAATGGAGTTGTATTTTCCGAATTTGAATGGGGCCTCGGCTATGCCTCAAACAACAGGGCTGAAGCTTTCGCCCTCTATCAAGGTCTGCTTCAGTTGCAGAAGCTTGGCATATCCAAGGCTACTGTAATTGGGGACTCTGCCATCATAATTGGTTTGATGGTAAGCAACAAAAAACCCCAAAATTTGAGTCTGCAGCACATTATTGAGCGATGTCACACTCTCGACCAGCAAATGAGAGGTAACCTCTATTACCATGTCTTCCGATCTCATAACAAATCTGCAGACAAATTGGCAAACAAAGCCTGCTCTCTTTCGATTGGTAACCTACGGTGCAATGGCACTGATCATTTCTCTTTCTTACCATGATTAGGCCTTATCCTCATGGCAGACCTACCTCACAACAGACTTCTGTTAGTGGCATTCGAAGCTCTTTGCCCTGCCTCCTTGCGAAGAATAAAAACTCTGCTCTCCACCCATTGGCTTTGATCCTCACTGTTTTAACTCCTTCAGCACCAAACTCTGACCTTTATTGGCTCCCCTCTTCAAATCCCTTAAAGATCTGCGCTCTCAACAATTACAAAATTTCGTGTTCTCTCAAGTACTCTTCTACTCCTGCTGCCCTCTTTTTATCTCCAGAATATAGGCCTCAGGCGCACAGTATTCATGGCTCTACTAAAGCAGCACCACTGCTTGCCCAGACAGAGTGTCCCAGCTTATCTTCAATCATATTAGCAGCCTCGTTTTCGCCTGGTTCATCTTCACAGGAGATTGCCAAAGCACGTCAATTAAAAATCTTATGGAGCAGGAAGAACAGCGTTATCTCTGCCACAGTGGGCGGCCAATACGACACAATTGCAAAAGTTAAAAAATGAAATGTAAAACCTGCTATCTTTTAATGCAGTTTGTCAGAGTATACAAAGTATCACGCTGTTTTAGAGCGACGGAAGCTAAATGTATTGCTAATGTCTTGCTGAATCTAGATGTAATTGCTGTTGGCGCTTCATACTCCAACACCACTGTAAACCTGGAGACCTGTCTCCCGCTCTTTTTCTTTTAAATATAAACCAGCATCCGATTGTGTGAAAAAAAAAAAAAAAAAAATTACAAAAACCCTCTTTTCCAAAGTTTTGATGTAATGAGCCAAAGTCACATGTTAAAAATAAAATGGTTAGATCAAAAAGACCGATCGCGCAATCGCGATCGGGGAAATTTCAATGGGTTGATCGGAAAGACCAGGCCCGCAGTTCCGATTGTGATTAGGCCCTCATTATATATAAAGCCCTGGGCCCATCAATTTTCATATATCCAAAGGCCCCGCAGTCGGGCGCCTGTCCGCTTTGTATATATGTTTTTCCACCCCGATCCATAAAACCTTTGTTTATTTCAAAAGTTCGGGTTTTATATAAAATACAAGGGTTTCTCCCCGATTCCATTCTCCACCGTTGATCTAGTCCTTTGATCCAACGGCCTGCGCTCAATCGCATCGCAAACTTTCAATCGCATGCGTTTTTTGTCGCTCCCCCGATTGCCGATCCCCGATTCAATCCCGACCATTGATCTAATCCTTGATCCAACGGTCCGCACAAAATCGCATCGCAATGTTTCACCCCCTTGCGATTACCTCCGATTCATTCCCCGCCGTCGATATGGTCCTCAGATCAACGGCCAGCGCTCAATCGCTAAGGGCTCAATCGCAAAGTTTCAATCACATGTTGTTTTGTGACCTCCCCGATTGCAATTCTCCGATTAAATCTGGGTCGTCCATTTCCCGCCTATCCAACGGTCCTTATTCCCTCCGATCACAAGTCTTACCGCCATTTCAAAACCCGCCGATTCGTTTTCCGCCGTCGATCTGATCTGCAGATCAACGGCCAGCGCTTAATCGCACTGGAAATTCAATCGCATCCCCTTTTCTGCCACCCCCGATTGAGACCCTCCGATTAGATCTGGACCGTCCACATGTCCATATCGGACGGTCCAAAACTGCTCCTCCTTATCCTTCTCCCGCTATCCTTTTTACCTTTCTATGCAGATCTCCACCGTTGGTTGCCTTCATCCGACGGCTACGCTCCTCCCCCGCCATCCGAAGCAGTTTAAACCTATTTCCGCAGGATTTCTTAACTGTTTTTGTGTTTTGCAGGTGTTTTAATGGTTTCCCATTATAGAATGAAGGAAAGCCGAGGGATGGGAAAGACGTTTCCTGTGCCTTCGAGCTATCTTAAAGAAGCCATTCACGGGGCTCTATTCCATGTTTCGTCAGTACTCTATGAGTATTGATGCCGTAAAGCCCAGTGCGGGTCTGCACATCGACAAGACACTGTTTTAATTCAAACACAGTTAGAGAGTATCAGTTTTGAAGACAAAGCACAGCAGATGAAGATTGAAGACAATTTTTATGGGGATTACGGCTAAGACAGTTATTAAAAGCCTAATCCCCAATCTAAAACACAGTTTATCTAAAACGTAGATTAAAGGAAAACCTAAAGTGTTTTATGGTAAAGCCTCCACCACCACATCTAAGGCAAATTGATTCCTCGGCTTCTGCAGACCACTGTGCCTCAAAAGCATTCAAAGAGGTGAAGTTATGCTAGAAAATAGTGTTAGCTCAACGATACAAAGTACTCCACAGTGTCTGAGCCTCGAAGTCAAATAAGCTCTCGAACTTAAATCATAAATGTAAACCGATTAATCTCGGTGTTCCACCTTTGTAAACTTCTCCATCGAGCCCCTCAAAGGCCGAGAAGTCATTAATCTGTATTAATTATCTTAGGAGATATTTTATCAGATCGCACCTACTCATTCTTCTATAAATGCCTCTGTAGAAGATGAGAAGTTGTTGGTACGAGAACTTTGAAATACACTTGAGCTCGAGACTTCTATTTGTACATAGTGTACTTGGCCCTTAATCTGTTTGTGCTAGAGCTAAGTTAAGTGAATATGGAGGTAATTCTTGACTGAAACATTTGGAGGTTAGTTCCATTGGCTGTCATCAATATTGATATGCAGATCCTGGATACATCACTGGAAGTATATACACCTTTGTTAATCGTTCTCCTTCTATATATGCCATATTGTTCATTTTCCCTCTGTAAAGAACAGTTTAAACAGGGTTAGGATTTTCTGTATAGCAGTAACCTTCTCTGGCTGAGAAATCTTTATCTTAATGTTTTATTCAGATTTGTTTATTTAAGAATGATTCAATACAGTTTAAACAGTTAGGAATGTTGGCGTTCCCTCGTCCTTTTGTTTGCTCAAACATTGTTCTCGAATGTTATTTCCATTATTTGCTATTAAAGTTAGACTAGAGAAGATATGGTTTTCCCTGATTCCTAGATTCTTTTCTCCAAAGGCAGATTCTGAAAGTTTCCCTTGGTGTTGACTGAAAGCAGACTAGGTTTAAAAGTACTTTATCTGATCTTAAGTTACACTCTGTTTTTATTATGTGTTTTCATACTTTCTGAAGGTAATTATGTGGATTACTGGATTGTTTGTCAATTAAGCTGCTTTAATAAGAACTTGCCCAAGAAGTCTATGGTTAGCCTTGTCCTTGGTTGGTTTTAAAACAGTTACTTAAGAGGCTTTTCTTGTTTGGACTGACTATAAATCCTCTGAGAAATTATTATCAGTTTCCACCCCTCCAACATTTTAATGTTTCCATTTCATCATTTTAATCTCAATAATCTTGTGGTGTAGATAACTTGCCCCTTGGATCACACTTGATGTTGTTGTTCAATTAAAGCCCAGATATGACTCCATAGCCCAATGGACTAAAAACCAGCGTTATATCTATCTATCTGCCAAAAATTTTCTATTTTCTTGCAACTTCTCACTTTTGAAACTTTTTTGCACTTAGGACTTTCCCCTCAAGTAACATTTCATGCTCAACCATCCAAAACAAATCAAAACCCTTGGCCTTCATAACTAGCCTAATATCATTACCTTAAGCTTTTCAAAGACAATATCCATCTTTGTACATATTGGAGAGATCCCTCTCTGGATTCAGGAGGGCTAGATCCTAGAATCCCAAAGTTTGGTTGAAATGATGTTAACTCTGTGATTGGACTCTCCCAATCTTGCTAATAAATTACAGAGACCTAACATTTCTGGCGAATCACTGGGGAAACTTTAACCCAGAATCTCTGGTTCCATGACAATTGTTCTATTTTGCAGCTGAGCCACCAGAACCTAACATTTCTAGCGACTCCACTGGGGAAACTTTAACCCAGAATCTCTGGTTCCATGACAATTGTTCTATTTTGCAGCTGAGCCACCAGAAGCTAACATTTCTGGCGACTCCGCTGGGGACCTGAGTGTTTTTAATACCTTTTAGAGGCCTCAGAAAACCCTTTAGTCGAGAACATTTTAAGAGTAAAAAGCACCCTTTTCAAGCACTACTAAGAATAGGTAATCATGATGGAACTTGTTTGAATCAGTGACGAACTAGGTAAACCCTAGGTTTCTCTTAAGACTTCATCTAACCTTGAAAAATCAGCTGGCTTAGCCATAAGAGTAGACTGCCTTTGTCTCGCGACCTTAGCTAAGTTTTGAAACAAAGTTAGGATATTCTTAACAACCACAAAACTGAAAAATGATTTAGAAAAACCTAAAAATATTTCAGATTGGAATTAAATAAACATGGTGGTGGAAATTTTACCTCTGAAAGGAGCTAAAAATTTCCACTTGGCGACTCCACAATCCTAGCAGACCTTAAGACTCCACTGGGAAGAACCCTTATCATTATAAAATCAGTCAAACTCAGTTAGAGGACTATAGGATTAAGATTTGTGTAAACAGTTTAGTTGACCCTTCAAAGATTGTCATATCTGGTTGAACTTTTCTTGTTTACTTGGGTCTTAAAACTTAGCATAGTGGCTCCTAAAAAGATTCACACTAGATCCCATCCCGACCCTAATCCACCTGAGATAGTTGAAAACCCGAAAAGAATCCTTAGGAAGTCTCCTAAGATACAATCTTCAACTGTTTTCAGATCACCCTTGAGAGCTAATTCAGTTCCTGAGAATCTTACAGCTCTACAAGAATCATATGGTGGTGGAACCATAAAACGTTTTACCTCCTTAGGAGCAAAAAATTTTCCACCTGGCGACTCCACACTCTGAAACTCCCAAAAGACCAAATGACTCCACTGGTAGAAGACCCTGAACTAATTGACCAGACACAGTGACCTCTTTTCTGATTTACAAACATGATTCCGAGAATACAACGAAGATACGCCCCAATGAGTAGAGATCATATCCCTGGGTTTCCACATAAGATGCCCTGGATGAATTGGGATGACAACCTGCCTGTTTTCCAAGGTGAAAAGTTTGATGACCCTCTATTACATCTCATCAGATTTCATATACATGTATGGAGGTTGAAAGTTGAATGGCATGAAGACTGCCTAATGAAAATGTTCATGTTAACATTAGAAGGAAAAGCTGGGGATTGGTATCAATGCTTAAGATCTAGTAGTTTGTTTTCCTTAAGAGACCTTGAATATGTGTTCTATGAGAACTATGAAGAAAACGCTACGTCATTATCATGGGGTGCAATATATTATGATCCATCACAAAACATCACCCAACACATTATAGATAATGAGGAAGCTTTGGAAGAGATGCATCCTAAAGATCTTTTAACAACCATTCATGAGTTTAATATCCTATTGAAAATTTTTAAAAAAATAGATGAATCAGTTGAGGAAAAGATGATCCAAGCAGTAAAAAACATTCCTCAAGATATCCCTGAAAACTCAAATATTGATTCATCATCCCTTATAGCCGAGGCTCAAGAAGACATCCAGCCTCAAAATCAGTCTTCACAAGAGACAGAGAATTGTTGTACTCCTGTTCAAAGGAACATAGAAACATCCTTCCCTTTGACAGAAAAAGAGATAGATCAGACTATTTATAAACAGTCAGTCTCTGAAATTTTTTGCGAAACAAACACTCTTACCCATTCACATAAAGAACTTTGTTGTATAGATTTAGAAATTTATATTGTAGATCAGTTAGAAGAAAAGCAAACTGATGACCCAATATGTTCGACTGACAAAATTGTTTATTCAGATGATTTTCCGAATTTCGATCAGTCTGATGATGATGATGATGAGTTCCAAGAAAAAAATAATCATGCAGAGCAACCAGCGTTTGATTGGTGTTATCATTTTCACCATCACCAGCTTGAAAGCCAAAAACATCCGTTTCAATCCATCACTAATGGCTTTCACATAATTGGAAATCAGCAGCCTTTCAACTCAGAAGGTGAAGAGAAGAGCAATAAAGAAATTTTTGAGCAAAAGGAGCTTTCTCTTAAAAAGGAGGAAACCTTTAAATACTCCCCTGCTCAAGAATATAATAACCTTTTCATACAAATTAATCCACTGAATACAAGCATACCAGGGTTACCAGAGGACAACACTGTTAAATATGATGAGTCCTCCAGTTCAGAGGATGATGAAGATGAAGGAGAAAAACAAATAGAAGTTTATCCTGCTGTGGATATATCATCTTCTCAAGAAGAAACTTCTCCCTTCACTGATATTAGTCTGTCATTTAAAGAGCCTGAATTTATATCAGAAGCAAGCATAGATTCAAAGAAAGAAGATATTTCACTATTTGCTATTTTGCAGGTTAAGAATGATGATACTTCCAAGCTACATACTGAAGAGATAGTCTTCAAATCTGATGTCTTAGAAGTAGATGATCTACCAATTGTGGAGAATCAAAAGGAAGAGAATCTTCATCTTTTCTTTGTTGATCCTATGGAAGAGTATGTGGAAATCCTGACTGGCTCAAATTATCAAGCATTGACCCTTTGCAAGAGCCAGAGACATGAAAAGTTGTCACCTTCTGTGATAGCCTTGACATTGAAGGTTAACCTTCAATATGTTCTATGGATACCTCTGACAAGCAGCCAGAGTTACTACTTCTTCTTGACATTACTCAGCTGGCTGCATTGGCACTTTTGTATCATATGAATATGTAAATACTCCATGTTTAGAATAGGTTAGCTAGGAATGTCAATAAAGCTCAGTTCCGAGCATGTAGTTAGTTGTTGTTTTCTGCTTTGGAGAAAAATCAAGAATTCAAAAATACAAAAACAAAGAAAGAAAGAAAAGAGGGCAGAAATGAAAAACAAGAAAGGCACAACCCCATGCCAAAAAGAGAAATAAATCTGAAAGTGTGTAAGCTTAAATGCCACTCCTACAAAACACACTTCTAGTTAGTCAAACTATTTAATCTTGACTAATTAGCTTTCAATTTTCTGCTGATAGGGTAGTGAATTTGATTTGCCAAACTGTTTAATCTTGGCTTATCAGTAGATAGATTAGGATAGAAATTAAGGTTCAAACATGTTCAAAATCTCAACCAAAGTTTCCAAAGAGAGATGACTCAAAACCGTTTTATTTTTCTGAGTCATAAAGGAGAAAAACTAGTTCTAATTTGCCCAAAATCTGAATCAGATATCAAGAAAGAGACAGCTCAAAACAAAATTAAAAACAGAGCTGTAAAGAAAAAGAAGGCCATAATGAGAAACTTTCAGGTCTTAAGCCTTCCATTTTGATTTAATTTTCTGCAAATAATAATCTATGTGGAGCTTGTTCTTATGCCATAGATCATAGCAAGTCGAACAGCTCAATCTTGACTTGACTATTTTTAAATTTCTGTTGTAGAATTTAGAGAATGAAAGTTTGTTGGACTGTTTAATCCCAACAGACAGTAGACTAGGTAGAGAAATATCTGAGCTCAACTGTTTAATCTGAGTTCAAGGAGAAATAAGGAGTAGAATTAGATTAGATTTCCTGCTTTCAAAAGAATAAAATGTTGTGAATAGAGTTTTCCAATCCAAGTGCACTCTGATGAAGAAAAAAATGCTAGATCTGTAGGATTGGGTAGGTAGCAAGCTGGTTGATAAAGGTCCATTGTTTTCATGGCTGCCAAATATGTTTTTAGAAAAATATCATTCAATCACAGAAGGACAACCCAATGGATGAGGCAACTAATCAACCTCCCAGAAATCAAGTCTGAATTCTTTATGCCTTCAAGAAGGCACCATCCCCAAGTGGAGCCACTGTTAGCCACCTATAATATTTTGTTATACCAAAAGGTGGCTAAGATCTTTTTGAGCCTCCAAGGAACAAATTTTATCACTAAAAATTGTTGGCTCTTGAAGACTCCTTGTAGGCCTCATGCCTTTGTCCAAAATCCTCATTTGTTGTCCCATTTTTATACTCAGGAATTTTTGCTGATTCCAACTGAAAGACTACTGAAAGATCGTCATTTCTCCTCTTCTCAAAACCTTTCATCTACTCCCCTTTTTTCTACATCAAAACTACCTTGTTTTCATAATTCCTCTTCTTTCCATTTATGAAAATTTCCCCTTTCATAGTTAAAAACTCACTTTTTAACTATTTCGGAACCCCCAAATCCATTAAAATCCTTGAAAATTCTCATAAAAAATCAAAGTTTCATTGCTATAGACCTAAGCCCCTTGAGCTAAGCCCTAAACCACTTCCCCACCATACGCTTTGGGTCTGGAACCACTTGCTAATATGATAAGGTGCTAATCGCATCGGAAAGAATCAAAGACGCAAGTCTTTGCCATACTCCAAAAGTTCCGATTGCGATTAGCCTTGCTGCTTAAGACCCCCGATCTTATTATTTTCATATAACCCTGAGCCCGCCCCCAGCGCTTAAACCTTGTGAATATTTTATTTCCGACCCTTTTTCCTTTGTTAATTACAAAAACCCTCTTTTCCAAAGTTTTGATGTAATGAGCCAAAGTCACATGTTAAAAATAAAATGGTTAGATCAAAAAGACCGATCGCGCAATCGCGATCGGGGAAATTTCAATGGGTTGATCGGAAAGACCAGGCCCGCAGTTCTGATTGCAATTAGGCCCTCATTATATATAAATCCCCGGGCCCATCAATTTTCATATATCCGAAGGCCCCGCAGTCGGGCGCCTGTCCGCTTTGTATATATGTTTTCCACCCCGATCCATAAAAACCTTTGTTTATTTCAAAAGTTAGGGTTTTATATAAAATACAAGGGTTTCTCCCCGATTCCATTCTCTACCGTTGATCTAGTCCTTTGATCCAACGGCCTGTGCTCAATCGCATCGCAAACTTTCAATCGCATGCGTTTTTTGTCGCTCCCCCGATTGCCGATCCCCGATTCAATCCCGACCGTTGATCTAATCCTTGATCCAACGGTTCGCGCAAAATTGCATCGCAATGTTTCACCCCCTTGCAATTACCTTTGATTCATTCCCCGCCGTCGATCTGGTCCTCAGATCAACGGCCAGCGCTCAATCGCAAAGGGCTCAATCGCAAAGTTTCAATCACATGTTGTTTTGTGACCTCCCCGATTGCGATCCTCCGATTAAATCTAGGCCGTCCATTTCCCGCCTATCCAATGGTCCTTATTCCCTCCGATCGCAAGTCTTACCGCCATTTCAAAACCCGCCGATTCGTTTTCCGCCGTCGATCTGATCTGCAGATCAACGGCCAGCGCTTAATCGCACTGGAAATTCAATCGCATCCCCTTTTCTGCCACCCCCGATTGAGACCCCCCGATTAAATCTGGACCGTCCACGTGTCCAGGTCGGACGGTCCAAAACCGCTCCTCCTTATCCTTCTCCCGCTATCCTTTTTACCTTTCTATGCAGATCTCCACCGTTGGTTGCCTTCATCCGACGGCTACGCTCCTCCCCCGCCATCCAAAGCATTTTAAACCTATTTCCGCAGGATTTCTTAACTGTTTTTGTGTTTTGCAGGTGTTTTTATGGTTTCCCATTATAGAATGAAGGAAAGCCGAAGGATGGGAAAGACGTTTCCTGTGCCTTCGAGCTATCTTAAAGAAGCCATTCACGGGGCTCTATTCCATGTTTCGTCAGTACTCTATGAGTATTGATGCCGTAAAGCCCAGCGCGGGTCCGCACATCGACAAGACACTGTTTTAAATCAAACACAGTTAAAGAGTATCAGTTTTGAGAATAAAGCACAACAGATGAAGATTGAAGACAGTTTTTATGGGGATTACGGCTAAGACAGTTATCAAAAGCCTAATCCCCAATCTAAAACACAGATTAAAGGAAAACCTAAAGTGTTTTATCAGACAGAAAGCCTCCACCGCCACATCTGAGGCAAATTGATTCCTTAGCTACCACCGAGCCACCTGTTGCCTCAAAGCATTCAAATAGAGGCCGAAGTTATTGAAGAAAATCTGATATTCGCCTCCAGCACAGCCAAGAAATTACTCCACACAGCGTACAGAGCATCAAAGTCAAATAAAGCTCCCACCGAGCTTTGATATTTATTGTAAACAATTAATACAGTGTTCCACCTGTGAATTTCTTCATCGAGCCCCTCAAAAGGCCACGAAGTCTTGAAACTGTATTAATTATCCCGAGAGATCTTTTCTCAGATCACCTCCTCATCCTTCTATAAATACCTCAGAAGAAGATGAGAAATTGTTGGTTGCAGAACTTTGAAATACACTTGAGCTCGAGACTTCTATTTGTACATAGTGTTCATTGGCCCTTGAAGCTCTGTTTGCGCTAGAGTAGTTAGGTTGAATAGTGAAGATGATTGCTGAACTGAAACATTGGACTTGAAGATTGTAACTGGTTTGACATCAATATAAAAGTTGTTTCTTGGGATCCTTAAGATTTCTTTTCTAAAGAGTAACATTGTAGATAACCTTAAAAACATTTGTTAACTATTTTTGTTTGACCACGTGATTGTGTTTGATATGTAGAACTCATGGCAGCTAGTGTTTCTCCACTCATATTAAAAAATTATTTCCAAAAGTTTCTTGTTACTATTACTTTAGGAAAACCATGAAGACTATGAATTTCTTTCACGGACACTTTTTCCACTTGGCTTGTTGTTTATGTACTTTGAGCTCTACAAAATTTGTCTATATAAATGACCACAAAAATGTAATACTTACCTTTATATTTCAGTAACCCTGTAATAAATTCTATTGATATATCTTCTAGTATTTGAATATTGTTGAAAATGCAGCAAGATGATGGAGCTTAGGGAAATGAAGTCGCCTTCACTAAGTGGGCCCGCAGGCTATTCTTGGCGCAAAGTCTATTTTTAGACTATGTCTATTTTTAGACATATGGAGCATGGTCCAGGAGTTGCAGTATGCTATTCTTGGAGTATTGGTCATGTTGGTAAAAATACATGGACCTCTATTTTTAGACATTTAGGTCGAAGTCTATTTTTAGACTGCCTATCCTAAAAATAGAAAAGTCAAATATTATTTACCCTTAATAATATTTGGACTCTAAACTTCAGTTTACTCTCTTGGAGCACTTAGATTGGAGCTACGGATGTGGCCATGCATACGAAAGAAGGAATTACGCTATTCCTTGGGTTTGGTGAGCTCATGCATGGTTGACTTCAGTGGCAGAAGTTTGGTGGAGTTGATGGGACAGTTGGTGGAGTTGTGTTTGGTTTAACTTAGTTGAACTAGTTGTGATTAGTTTAACTAGCTAATCAACTAGTAATGAGTGGAGTGAATTAAATATTATTTAATTCACTAATTGTTAACTCAGTATTCAACTCAAGAACACATCAGTTCACTACATTGCATGGAAAGTTTAGTGGAGACCAGTGAAAGAGGTAGATGAAAGGGTTGAGATAGCTATCAGTTGTGACATTAGTTGTGCATGAGATTTGCACCACACTTGGAGGAAATTTCCCATGATGATTGCGCTATCAAGCCAAGGAGATTCAAAACTTGGATCTCTCATTAGACCAGCCTTGATTGCGCAATATAGGCAGGCAAATAGTGGTTGTGTTTTGAACCTGTGACTTGGGCAAAACCAAGCTAGTTTATGTGTAGCTTTATGAGATAGTACTGAGTACTTGTGAGGAGTATTGTGGTATGTATTGCTGCATGTTCTCTTCCATCTTAATATACTATAGCTGGGGGTTTTCAGCTATAAGCTTTCCCCATACATACTGTGTAATGTGTGTGATGTTTTGATGATGTTTTGATCGCATACCACTTGTTTATTTCCGCATGTGTGATGATCTGAGTAGAAGAGATTATGTGTTGCATATGAATTCGAATTCATATGTGATCAGGATAATATCGGTGGATAAATCTTCATTATTCAGCAAATTTCTACATGGTATCGGAGTTATAGAAGCTATCGGATCAGAGATTGATCATCACAGTGATTACAAACTTATTTTGGTAGACAGAGTCTGCATGCGGGCCAGGTAGCCTCTGGATCCATCCTTTCCTTTGAAAGGTGATACATCCAGTAAATGCCCCTACAGTCGATCTTTGTGCTAGAAATAATTTTGTTCTCACAGATCAAGAGCGGTTGAGCTTTGAGTTGGAATTCGAATTTTTGCAGCAGTTTGTTTTCTTGGTGCCAGAGTTGAAAATGTCTTTCAATGGTTTGCGACTCGAATATGCTCTTGAAGGCAGTTCGAATTATGTTGCATGGAAGGATTGATGGAGGAAGTATTAGAAGATAATGGACTGAAGGAGTTCGTAGATATGGATGTCCAAAAGCCCACTGATCCTGCTGAAGTCGAGGCTTGGCAAAAGAAGATGGCGAAATGTCGAAGGATTTTGTTGGAGGGCGTAAAGGATCACATTGTATCCAGTCTGAATGGAAAAGCTTCTCCATATTTGATGTGGAAAGCGCTGACAGATCTATTCCAGAGTAAGAGTGACTAAAGGAAGCTGGTGCTCAAGGATAAGCTCAGAAACATTAAGATGGAGAAAGGTGACAGTATCGCCAAATACCTCACGAAGCTCACTCAATGCAGAGATGAGCTGGGAAGTGTGGGGGTGACTGTCGAAGAAGAGGATATGGTAGACCTGGCTCTCCTTGGTCTTCCGAAGGCTTGGCATTCATATCAAGATAGTGTCAATGGTCGGGAGAAGTTGTCGGGATGGGAGCGCCTTTGGGTGGATCTCATGCAGGAGGAGATAAGGAGGACTACCAGGGATGGATCTTCATCAAAGGTACCTGATGAAGAAAATTGCGCTTTGGCTGCCAAAGCAAAGAAGGGGAAGAGCAAGAAAACTTCTCATTCCAGTGCTAAGGGCAAGAAGCAAGACATGTCTAAGGTGAAGTGTTTTCATTGTCACCAGCACGGACATTATGCCACAAATTGTCCACAGAAGAAGAAAAACAAGCAAGCGGGAAGATCTGCAGATGGAGAGGCTTTGGCCTCGCAGTTCGAGCTTGACTTTTCGCTGATCGCATGCTTGGTTTCAAGTGTGATGGGATCAGTATGGTTCTTGGACAGTGGTGCATCATTTCACATGACCGGAGATCGAGATCTGTTTTCAGATCTGGAGGAAAAAGATCTTGGAGTGCACATCGAGATGGGCGATGATGGTAGATACAGTGCGACTGGTATCGGTACCATTTCCTTTGAGATGGAGTCTGGTAAACCTTTCATATTGAAGGAAGTTTTTCATGTTCCAGGATTGATGAAGAACCTGATCTCTGTGGCGATGTTGGAAGACAAAGGGTATGATGTGGTCTTCAGCGAAGGAAAAGCCTTCCTGCGCAGTAAGACTACTGGTGAGACCCGGAAGATAGGGGTTCAAGTCAAGAACCTTTATCAGTTGCAAGTAGATGGCTGCGCAGCAATGGCATGCAAGGCGGGAGAAGTGGTGAGCCGGGATGATGAGGGCGAACTGTGGCACAGGAGATTGGGCCACCTTCACCATGGAGCTTTGAAGATCCTGCAGCAGATTTCTACTAGGCTTCCTAAGGGCACTCTTACGCAGTCAGATCAGTGCAAGGGGTGTACTTTAGGGAAGTATGTGAAAGCCACCTTTCACGAGAAGGATAGTCGCGCCACGACGATCCTTGAGAGAGTTCACACAGACGTGTGTGGTCCTTTCTCAGTTGCTTCGACAGCAAAGCACAAGTACTACTTGATCTTTGTTGATGATTTCTCTCGAAAGTGCTGGATCTTCTTCATGCAGAAGAAGAGCGAGACATTCGCGAAGTTCTGTGAGTTTAAAGCACTGGTCGAGAAGGAGTCGGGGAAGAAGGTGATTGCTCTAAGGAGTGATAACGGTGGTGAATTCATCTCGGCTGAATTCAAAGAGTTCTGCAGCGCAGAAGGGATTCGGAGAGAGCTCATCGCACCCCATAACCCACCGCAGAACGGGGTGGCTGAGCGGAAGAACAGAACGATCGTGGGTGCTGCACGGGCGATGTTGCATGATCAGGGCCTACCCCTTCACTTGTGGGCTGAGGCATGCAATACAACAGTATATGTGCAGAACCGTTGTCCTCACAAGATTCTTGGCATGAGTACACCGGAGGAGGCTTATTCTGGTAAGAGACCTGACATTTCTCATTTGAGAATTTTTGGTTCACCTGTCTACATGCATGTGACGAAGGATGCCAGAAAGAAGTTGGATCCGACCGCAGAGGTTGGAATATTTGTGGGGTACACTGATACACCTCACAACTATCGGGTGTATTTGTCAGATAGTCGCAAGACTGTTGTGCGGCGGGATATCAAGTTTCAGAAGGAGAAAGCCATGCAGTGTTCACTTGAGAGGGAGCTACACTTGCATGCAGATGAGGAGCTATTAGTTCCTAAGGAGGAGCTTCCGGATGTGGATCAGCCACAAGAGGAAGTTCAGGAGGTGGAAGAAACCACCCATGCAGCGCCAACCATCAGAGGGCGCAAGCGCACTACAGAAGCTGAGAGACTGGCTCGAGATGCAGAGAAGGTTGTAGGACCACCTACAACACAGCGCAAACAGAGGCAGTCACCGGATTGGTACACTAGATACATGGCTCTTATGAGTCAATGTGTCGTGACGGAGCCATCCTCTTTTGAGGAAGCTGTGGAGGAACTCGCATGGGCAGATGCCATGATCGAAGAATATGATTCGATCATCAGAAACAGTGCATGGGAGATTGTTCCAAGACCGGAGGGGAAATTAGTGGTGGGTTCGCGATGGATCTACAAAGTGAAGCAGGCGGCTGACGGGAGTGTCGAGAAGTACAAGGCGAGATTTGTCACCCGTGGCTTCTCACAGATCGAGGGGATCGATTATGAGGAGACCTTTGCACCTGTCGCAAGGTACTCTTCCATACGGACGATCCTAGATCTCTCAGCGCAGATGGGATGGCACATCCATTAGATGGATGTGAAGACTGCGTTCCTCAACGGAGTCATTGAGGAGGAGGTGTACATAGAGCAGCCTGAAGGTTTCAAGATCTTCAGCAGTGAGTCGCATGTGTTCCGACTCAAGAGAGCACTGTACGGGCTGAAGCAAGCACCTCGTGCTTGGTACACACGGATGGACAGTTATTTCACCGGGCTTGGATTTTCCAAGAGTGAGGCGGATCCTAACCTGTACCAGATTGTGGTGGAGGGGAAGCTGCTGATCATTGTACTGTATGTAGATGATCTGATTTTGATGGGTGATGAGCTGTTGATACTTTCGTGCAAGGAGGACCTTGCTAGAGAGTTTGAGATGAAGGACTTGGGCCTCCTTCATTATTTCCTGGGATTGGAGATTTGGCAGCGCAGTGGTGGACTGTTTGTTTCTCAGAGCAAGTATGCTCGGGAGATTCTGCAGAGGTTCAACATGCATGACTGCAAGCCTGTTGACACTCCTCTTCCTGGAGGTTGGAGGAAGGAGGATGCTACTTCAGCGGAGGTAGTGGATACCACTGTCTATCGACAGTTGGTGGGGTCGCTTATGTATCTGGTCAATACACGACCCAATATATGCTATGTTGTTAACCAGCTTTCGCAAGCTATGGTTAAGCATACCAAGCTCTACTGGAAGGCAGGCAAGCATGTATTGTGTTATCTTAGTGGCACATCGGGATATGTTCTGTGGTATAGAAAGGAGGATGAGGTGAGGCTTTCTGGCTTCACGGATGCAGATTGGGCAGGGAGCCCAACGGACCGGAAGAGCACATCTGGAGGTATTTTCAACATTGGATCGACAGTAGTTTCCTGGTACAGCAGGAAACACAGATCCGTGGCACTCAGTTCAGCAGAGGCCGAGTACATGGTAGCTAGCATGGCTGCATGCGAGGATATTTGGATGAGGAAGATCCTCGTCGGATTGTTCGGGTCGCACTTGGAGCCTACTGTGATTTATTGTGATAACAAAAGTTGCATTAAAATCTTGGTTAATTCATTATTTCATGATAGATCCAAACACATCGACATCATGTACCATCATATCAGAGACTGTGTTCAGCGGAGAATCATGTTACTTTCATATGTTCCCACGGAGGATCAGGATGCTGACATCTTGACGAAGGCGCTCACCAGGAGCAAGTTCGAATTCCACAGAGGTAGGATAGGGGTTGTAGATAATCCATATCTTGTTGAGAGGGAGTGTTGAAAATGCAACAAGATGATGGAGCTTAGTGAAATGAAGTCGCCTTCACTAAGTGGGCCCGCAAGCTATTTTTGGCGCAAAGTCTATTTTTAGACATATGGAGCATGGTCTAGGAGTTGCGGTATGCTATTCTTGGATGATTGGTCGAGTTGGTAAAAATAGATGGACCTCTATTTTTAGACATACAGGTCGAAGTCTATTTTTAGACTGCCTGTCTAAAAATAGGTCAGTCAAATATTATTAACCCTTAATAATATTTGGACTCTAAACTTCAGTTATTCTCTTACAACACTTCAGTTGGAGCTACGGATGTGGCCCATGCATCTGACAGAAGGAATTATGCTATTCCTTGGGGTTTGGTGAGCTCATGCATGGTTGAATTTAGTTAGGACTTCAGTGGTAGAAGTTTGGTGGAGTTGATGAGACAGTTGGTGGAGTTGTGTTCGGTTTAACTTAGTTGAACTAGTTGTGATTAGTTTAACTAGCTAATCAACTAGTAATGAGTGGAGTGAATCAAATATTATTTAATTCACTAATTATTAACTCATTATTCAACTCAAGAACACATCAGTTCACTACAGTGCATGGACAGTTCAGTGGAGACCAGTGAAAGAGGTAGATGAAAGGGTTGAGATAGCTATCAGTTGTGACATTAGTTGTGCATGAGATTTGCACCACACTTGGAGGAAATTTCCCATGAGGATTGCGCTATCAAGCCAAGGAGATTCGAACCTTGGATCTCTCATTAGACCAACCTTGATTGCGCAATAGAGGCAGGCAATTAGTGGATGAGTTTTGAACCCTTGACTTGTTCAAAACCAAGCTAGTTTGTGTGTAACTTGATGAGACAGTACTGAGTACTTGTGAGGAGTATTGTACTGAGATTGTTACATGTTCTTTTCCATCTTAATATACAAAATAGCTGGGGGTTTTCAGCTATAAGCTTTCCCCATACATACTGTGTAATGTGTGTGATGTTTTGATGATCTTTTGATCGCATACCGCTTGTTTATTTCCGCATGTGTGATGATCTGAGTAGAAGAGATTATGTGTTGCATATGAATTCAAATTAGTATGTGATCAGGATAATCTCGGTGGATAAATCTTCATTATTCAGAAAATTTCTACAAAAGGTATGTATAATAAGGAGGATCTTCCGATCTCTCTGACTCGGGTCCGATGTATTGAACAACGAACGGATAATCAAGAGGAAGAGGAGATGGAAGTGAATCTGAGGGTTCAGACACTTCCTCTACTTTTATATCTTCTTCCTGCGGAAATAACACTCGCGAGGTGAGCGAAACGCTCCTCTCGGAACCAACACCAGAATCAGCTATGAAACCTTCAGACCCTTGTGGAAGATCTCTCTCCACTGCGTCGGACGCCACAGGGTGGTAACCACCTGCTAAATCACTCCTACGCCTTCTTGAAGAAAGCTCTGGACTCTCGGGAGATAACCCCCGGATTCTCCTCGATCGACGAGGTGCTTGATTAGCCACTTTTATAGATTTTAATTAGACTCAAAAAAAATGTAAAGCTAGGCAAGCTAGGAGCAAAGAGCACTCACTAAAAAAAATAATCCCTAAGATACAATCAAGAAAACAACCTTCAGGTATTTCCGCTCCAGGTGATTAGGACCGGACACTAAAATACAAGAAAGCGAAAATATAGGACCTCCCGAAAGTATTCTGGGATAATTACAACCCAGGCCTACTAGCGAAGGTATCAGAAGCAGTTACGTCGACCTCCTAACAATAGCCTTTGCCGACTCAAGCACCCAAGCTTCGCAAGGGCACCCCCCAGAAGTACTGCTGAAAGTGATGCGACGTCTGCCTCAGGTACCACGGGTATTCCCCCCCCGCAGTCACCTATGTGGAACCTAGGAGTGGCAACTATGGGCACCAATCCGTGTCAGAAGCCGGGCGGAACGATCTTGAGGTCAGATTCAACTAAACAGAGAGGGGGTATCTCTCTTCTCAGCCTTCACTTCCCCTCGTTCTTGACTCTCTGGAGGAGAGCTTTCCCGGTCCACCTAATGGAGTTGGATTTCACTCAATTAATCAACTTCTATGTTTTGTTTGAGCGGCCTTGGAGATTTAACTCTCCACTCACCTAATCCAAGGCCCTACAACCTAGCTAGTTGGTGTATGACACTTATAAAACTTGCTAGTTGATTTTAAATTATATCGCTTATTTTAATCGGCTGTTATGTTAAGTCAAAGGGATACAGAGATGAAACTTATGGTGTTTTGACGCAGAAAGAAATTAATAAAAACCAAACTACATGCATATGCAGTTATTGTCTTTCGATGAAAAGCAACTTCTACACAGGTTCTACGAGATTAAAAATTGTATTTTTCTTTTCAGATAACAAACTCACACTCACAAAAAACTATGAAAATGACTAAATGCTTAAGTGCACCTGATGCAAATCACTACAAGCATGCAAATTCTAAGATGCAAAATCTCCTAAAGCAAAGTGAAATTTCCCAAAGATCCTTTAGTTTTATCTTCTTTTTTATTGTCCAGAAAGCTAGTTCCCTAAAGTAAGAACTCTTAATATGAAGACACCAAAAACGCTTAAAAACAAGAGAAAGAAATCAATGACAACTCCTTTCCAAAATCAAGCCAAAATCCAAAGGCAATAAACCTCAACAAAGCTTCAAAAGATACAATGAAACGAAAACAAAAATGCAAAAACAAAAGCAAATAACAAAACAAAAAAAATTTTGAGCTTTTGAGTTTTATAAAAGAAGAGTTCGAAAATACCAAGCAAAACTATCAAATCCCAAGCCAAACAACACTGAATTTCAAGCACAAACTTCAAAAATGCTCCAAATCTTATAGGGCTAACTAGTAGCAAGATCAATATGAGCAAAATAAGACAAGAAAACTCAGCCACTCAGCCTAGAAGAATAGTACAACATTGCAGCAAACAAAAACTTCAAAGAACCAAGAAAGACTCTTCAAAAGTTGCAACAAGACCTAGCCGACTGAACTCAAGAAAACCAACCAATAAATGGGCAAAAATCGAAGTGCAAAGCAAGACACAAAGGTAGGAAAGAGTAAACTAGCATGAGCTCTCAGTTCTGATGAAGCAGAACAGCCAAGAATCCCCAGAAAGAGACCTTGGTACTCAAACCAGAAATGCTAGCACAAGAAACAATACTTTGCCAAAAAGACTAGTTTTCAATCAAACAAGAGAGAGAAAATACCAAAGACCACTTTCTACACAATCCAGAGGACACTAAGACTCTGCAGGAACAGGTCTCCACAGACAGACAGGGCCAAAAAGCCAAAAAACCTAAAATTTCAAAATTGACCTAAGTATACACGACTGGATAGTTTAGAAACAAGCGTGCATACGCGACTGTGCTAAAGGAAACCCGCGTATACGCGACTCCCTTTAACAAAAAATGTGTGTATACGCGACTGTGTGCAGACAAACCCGCGTATATAAAGGTAAATAATGAAAAACAAAAAAGATCAAGCCTGGATAAGAAACCAGGACTTCAGTCTGACTGAGAAAGAGTAAACTGGACTGGAAATAAAAGTTAAAACTATTGGAAACCTATCAAACAGCTGAAACCACCCAACAAGGGAATCACAAGAATGCGATCCCCAGCGGAGTCGCCAGTTCTGTTTTGGGGAAAATCACCCTAGAGGTTTTTGGGTCAAAACCTCCACAGAGCAGGGCATGCCATTCAGAAGGACTCACACACAACCGTACTTGAATGCAAAAAACTAGAAAACAACGATAGCAGGACTCACCCGTAGTCCTACGTTCGATGTAGATCCCACGGGGTTCAAACCCCCAGCAACCTTCCTTCCTCCTTAAACCTGCAAAACAAGAAAGAACGTGCACGAAAACCTAGTTGTACAGCATATATTTCTCCTAAACGTTAGTGTAATTAATGTGAAACATGATATAAACGATAATAACTGCTTAATAATCAATCTTTCCACATATAAAAATAGATACTAACACAGAAGTTCAGGAACAAGACGGTTCTTCATTATTATGAATAGCATGTACAGTAATAAAAGTGGAGAGATCACCTTAATCCTTCCACGATCTTTAGGCAGACCGTCGTCCGGATTTGTCCTGCCCTTGCCTCGCTAAGAAACTTTCAAGACCAGTGCACTCGAGACGGCATATAAATGGATGAACATCTCCAGGAAACAAGGGTTTCTTGATATAAATCTGGGAAAGTGCAGGAGGCACGGGGAATCAGACTTGAACTGGGAATCCAACAGAGTATAATGACTATAAAATTTCTCTCTCCCTTAGGCCATGCACATCAGGGGCTTTTATACTCCCTCAAAGTAGTTTCAGTCAGTTGGAAACAGTTGGCCACGTACTGGGGTGGTTGAACTACTGGAGTAACCATCAACCCAGTCCGAAAATAGCGAATTTATATATTTTTTTAATGGTTTTAATGGAATACGCGGAAAAGTACATGTGGACTCGCGTATATACGCGGAAAATTCTGGGCATAACCGCGTATGGGACTTTTAACATTGTTTTTTAGTGAATTTGTTCAAGTTTGTAGGAATGGGTGCCCAAAGCCATAAAAGCAATCATGAATCATATGAAGGTGAAAAATGATGCTATAACACTTGGTCTGAAAATACTATGTAACTAAGTGGGTGGAAGCCAAGGTTGTTGTGAAACTAACAGAATAGGTTGTTTCAGATTTTATATTTGAAGAAATTTTTTCTCATTATGGTGCTCTGAGAGAGATTGTTTCAAATGGAGGAGCACACTTCACATCACACATGATAGAGAGGCTTATGCAGAAATATGTAATAAAACATATAGTCACATTTCCGTATCATTCCCAGGAAAATGGTCAAGTAGAAAGAAAAAAAAAGATATTGGAAAATATCTTGACAAATATTGTAGCAAGACCTCATCAGGATTGGGCTGAAAAAATTCCTGAAGATTTCTGGGCATATAGAACAACATGGTGGAACACAAAAGGGTTTTCACCAATCGAGTTGGTCTGTGGGAAATCCCCCTTGTTTCTGATAGAATTTGAGATTAGCACACTCAAAATAGCTTTGGAGGTAGGACTGGATCTGTTAGATGCCCAGAAACATCGGCTGGAACAACTAAAAGAATTAGATGAAATTTGTTTGATGGTTGTCCAAAAGACTGCTACAATTCAGCAACAGAGAACAAAATGGCACGATAAATTTATTAAAAATAATGTGTTTCACAAAGGGGATTGCGCATTACTCTATGATTCCTATTTCAAGGACTTCAAGGGAAATTTTTGTCTCGGTGGATGGCACCTTATGAAGTGGACACTGTTTTTTATAATGGAACAGTCAAACATGTCACAATTGATGACACTCATGCTTCTTTCATAGCAAATGGACATCGTCTGAGACTCTATCATCACCCATCTTCTAAGGATACCTTCATTAAAAATCTCTCTGAAAAATCTGGTCTAAAGGTTGTTAGTGCAAATAATTCCTCCTCTGCATCCTTGAATTAAAATAAAATAAAATAAAAAATATCTATATATAGTAATATGAATAAAATGTTCTCCGGATGCGGATGCTTAGAAGCGAGAAGGGGCCAACAGGCCAGGTTATAATCCCAACGCAACCCACTTGGGGTGGCCACATGGCCCCCCATGGCAACTTAAATGCAACGTTTATTGCCCATCTGCGCTGTGCATTCACTCCTGTTCGCCGCCATTACCTGTGCATTGGTCAGTGCACTCATCTTCAAATGGCGCAGAAACGTTCAACTTCTCCCGATTACTCCATTGATGGCCACCGCCCTATGTTGCCTCTGAACTCGCATTGCCCAGGAGGTGCTGCTACAGGCGGAGAGAGAACAAATACAGGGCGAAGGTGTGCGCTGCATAGCTGTTTGGAAATCGCTCCAGGCCTCCATCACTCCCACAGTAACTTCTGCCCGATTCATTTTAATTCACATGGTTTTCCGGTTTCGTTTGATAATTCTTCTGTTATAACTGCTGCTCCCTCCAGAGGCTGGGCGAACTCATCCGAGGTTTTCACCATGCCCAGATTGAGGCAGCGAATGGCTTGTAGAAAAGGGGCTTGTCGGGGGAGATCCCTGGGCGAGCGCCCTCCCCTCAGCCACCATGTCGACCGACCTATGGAGCCTACTGCTAGGCGTCCTGCTCTTTCATCATCGGACCCTCCTGGTCCTCGCCCTGATTTCCTTGACTTGGTGCCTCCTCGTTCTGATCCCCCGCCCCTTGCTCCTCCTTTGTTCCCTCCCCAGCCCTTCGTCGCCGCCTCCTCCCCTTCTCCGGGCGGTAGGTTCCTCAGACAGTCCACGCAACACACTGAGTTGCGCTTCGACCGTGCTTTTGACCACCCTTTCTCTGTATTCCTTACTGTTACGTTGAGCGAGGAGCTCCCCTTCCCTCCTGCCTCTCTCCCCAGTCTCTTGCAGCCTCCCTCAGCTCCTGCTTTTGCTCCCCCTTCTGTCCCCAACCCGGCTCCTTTCATCCCTTCCTCCTGCGCGCCTTCTGTCCCCATCCCTTCCTCCTCGGGACATTTCAATTTGCAGGTGGACGCAGGACTGACAGCAGACGAAGAGAACAAGGCTGATGACGGGAACCAGGACGACCAGTATGGCTGCAGAATTATGGAGGAGCACTCTGCTTCAGATTAAATGCTCTCTCACCTCCTTGACAAATTTCCAGTATGAACTCTGCTTTAAAAGTTTTGCTAGTTTCAGGTGTTTCAATGAATGCTCATAGAAGATATAGCTGCATGTATTTTTTGTATCTTTACAGCTTTCATATGCACAGAACAGTTAACTCTTCGCCGGTTTCCCAATTATTGGGCGGTGTATCTACCTACAAACGAACTGGTTTCCCGTTAATGGGCAGTTCAATATCTAGTCTGACAGTAGCACTCAAGCCCGGCCTCAGGCTTACTCAGCTGAGCCGTGGCAGTTTTGTAATTTTATGTTCATAATAGAAATAGCGTAATTTAGCAAAAAAAAAAAATATGAATAAAATGTTGTTACTAATCAATTGTTTTTCTTTTGTGGGAACTACTACAGAAGTGATATTTTGTAGGGATGAAAAACTTTCTAAGTACCTGGTGTTGTTACACCTTCGATGCTACTACTCTGAAAAATTTTCTAAGTGTTGGATGTTGTTACTCCTCCAATTTTTTTACTCCAGAAATTTTCTAAGTATTGGGTGTTGTTACTCTGGAAAAATTTTCTAAATGTTCATTTTTTTTACTCCTCAATGTGTTACTCCTCCAATGTTGTTACTCCTGAAAAAAATTTCTCAGTGTTGGATGTTGTGACTCTATCAATTTTGTTACTCTTTTACTATTGTTACTCCGTCAGTGTTGTAACTTTGTTATTGTTTTTACTCCATTAGTGTTGTTACTATGTTACTGTTCTGACTTCGTCATTGTTGTCACTCTGTCGGTGTTGTTAATCCCTCACAGTTGTTACTCCATCAGGCTGTCACTTCCCTGAGGTAAGTCGCCAGGTACATCCCCATCAACTTTTATGGATTTGATTAAATATCCCATTGAAAATAAATTTGTCGTGCCCGAGGAAGGTCAATTATTAGGTTGGGGGGGTGTGTCATAACCGAATAACGGCATAATCAAATCAAAATGATGATTTTCGGCGTCACCATTAGAACCTGTTCCAGTAGTACATCCCACGATTTGTACCATTATTTCGCATAATTATTAAAATGCATTGGTATTTGAAGTAAGTACAATTTGACAGTGTAATTATTCCTTTCTAAAATAGTGAAATAATTACCAGTACCATTCATTATCATTACTATAATATATCATTGATTTGGGCCTCATTTTTCGAAATAATTTCCATTTTTATTTTACCGTTACCCCTATTCCATTTCTTACCATGCTATCACCGCAAGAGATTAACTACCGATACTCCCTCCCAACGGTCCATAATTGTTCTAAAGTGCTACTATAGAGCCTCTGCGGGATGAGTGGATTGGTTGTAAGACATGAACCCGAAAACACAGTGCTGGTCCGTTGTAATTCAGCTGCATGGAAAGTTTCTATAGACGCGGGCTGAGATGTCTATTTCGATAGATTACAGGGGTTTGACAAAGAAATTACAACGAAATTTGCTGTAAATCTGGATGGAGAAAATTCCAAAGTGCGGGGCTTAGAAATTATTGTCACAGAGGAGGTATTTTCAGCGGTTAGTGGACTACTACAGCAAGGGAAAAAATGGTTTTCACAAAAAAATCCTCTGCCAGAATTTCCAGAGTTGTTTCTACAAACCGGAGAAAGAGCAATTCTAAAAGGGAGAGGATACGATAGGAATTCTCTGCCACATCCATGGGGAGAGGTCACATACTTTGTTATGAGGTATATAATCTGTGAGGGGCAGTTTACCACTCCGTTAAAGTATCATTTTAAGCTCCTAGCTCACCTCCGATATCGGCAGGAATAGGTTATGTGGACATGCCTTTCTTTCTTTTGAAAAATCTCCATCTTATGGCACAATCTCCCCGGTGCTCGCAGCAGTTATTGGTGGTTCTTACAAACCATGGACTACTTTTTCTACTGTTAATGCATGCATTGGCCCAATTTTATGTCCCTTGGACACAATTTCTCAAGCTTACAAAGGAAGAAATGGAAGTTGTGATAGTTGTGAGGGAGGAAGATGAGCCAGAAGAAATAGAGGAAGAAGAATCAACATCCCCTACTGGATCATCTGAGGAAGAGGAGACAAAAGAAATGGAAGCAAAAGAATCAGCATCTCCTGTTGGTTCAGCAGAAGAAGGTGATGCAGAAAATATGGAGGAAGAAGAACTAGCATCTCATGTTGGTTCAGCAGAGGAAGAAGAACCAGAGGAAATCAAAGAGGAGGAGGCCACAATGGATGCTGCTACACAAGAACCAGCATCTCCCGCTGGCCCATTAGAGGAATAATAACTAAAGGAAATGGAAGAAGAGGAGGCCACAAATGATGCTGCCACACAAGAACCAGCATCTCCTGCTAGTCCATTAGAGGAAGAATAACTAGAGGAAATGTACATAGAAGAGGCCACAATTGATGTTGTTGCACAAGAACCAGCATCTACTACTGGTCCATTAGAGAGAGAGGAAGCAAAAAGGATGGACGTGGAAGAGGCTGCAACCGATGTTGTTACACAAGAACCAACATCGAATGCTGGCAAGGCAGAAATAGAAACATTGGATATGGAAGGTGGTACAGTCGAGGCTGTTACACAAGAACCATCCTCGCCTATGGAACCAATTGATGGAGGAATTATGGAAAGAGAGGATAAGGTTGATGTTGTTCCTCGTGAATCACCATCCACTGTGGACATACAAAAATAATTAACACCAGTTGAAGGACTGGCAAGTGATGTTGTTACACAAGAACCAACACCACTTGCCCAATAAAATTTGGACCTTGAAACAGGTAGTGGTGTTACAAAAGAACCACCACTAATTCAATTGAGCCAGGAAAGTATGGAAAAAATAAGTCCTTTATTTGAAACTATTCTACAAGAACCAGTGTCGACTGCAGGACAAAAAGGTGATGAAAAAGAAGGCTTGGTCCAAACGGAGAAGACATTTGGTGAAGAAAAAGAGTCTGAGGCAATGGATGTAATCAGATCATACATGGAGGAGGATATCCCTCATTCTCCATTTCTTGTCACTCTACCGAGAGGTGTAAATAATTTTCACTCTCCTTGGCGCCTTATAGAAGAAGTAGTTGTTCCTCTGGTCATAAAATTTGTCGGGACAAAGTTAGATACAGTTGCTAGTACAACCATTTGTAAGCCAACACTTCCTGATTCACACTTAGAGCTGCTCGAAGAATTCAACATGGAAACACAAGAACCCATGTTGAAAAAAGGACAAAAGATGGATGATGCCACTCCATCTGTGTAAATTACCTAGTCTGAAGCTGATCTCTAGGGGTCAAAATCAATGCCTGAGCCTATAGAAGAAAGCCCTGTAGTATAAAAAGAACAGAGAATGGATGTCGAAGGCATCGCCCAAGTGACTATAGAAATTTCTGAACCAGAAAAATAAAATGAAGAAGCTGCTCCCGAGGAGAAGGGACAATTTAGGGAAGACTTGGTGAAAAAGGAGCCATTCGACACCTTTGTTGACAACAACCCACCAGTCCCTGAACCAGCTACGGTTCCAGTAGAAGAATTTGTTGTTAAGCAAGAATTTATAGAGCAATGTGTAGGAAGGAGACCACTTCTCAAGGAGAGATATTAGCTTCAGTTCAAGGAAACTATGCAATTAAAAATAAAATTTGGCTGGCTAAGGAAGCAAGTATCACGACTAAAGAAGAAGGTGAGAAAATACAAATCAAAAGCTGTGAAGCCAAAGTTTGAGGTTGACACCTTTGCTACAAAGACCTACGCTATAGAATATATGTTTGAAGCACGAGAATTCCTCCTATCTGCTGAAATCCAGAAATGGCAAGTTGTTGTTGCCAATATTTTGCAAGGGACAATTACATTAAAATAACATAGAAAGGAGATAAAGAGGGTCAGTGAGCAAGTAGCCCATACCATTTCTAGGTACATAGATCAGCTGGAAAGAGCAAAGAAGAATCATGAGAAACAAGAGAAAAATATTGAGAGCTTAGAGGACCAAGTGCTAATGCTGAAAGCTGATAAGGAGGAAATGTTTACCTTGACACAGCAGGTAATGGCCCACCGACCTCCTGGTCATAGTTATGCCTTGTTTCTCCATGAAAATTTCCTTTTATTTTGCCTAGAAATTATTCATAGTGAGGTTAGTCATTAAATTTAGGATCCAATGCAATTTCTTCGCATCCTAAGGATTCACGATGTTGTGAATCAGCATTTAATGTGTGAATTTTACATGCATGACTATTTCTTGAGTGATGAACAAACATTTAATCCCATTTGTGGGAGACATCCATTTGAGAGCTTTTACCTCCTACACCATTAATCAGGTTAAGTGGAAAAAGGATTTTGAGACATTTGAGGAGAACTAATCTACAAGGCCTCTTATGATAAGGAGAGAGAATGGTCAGTCTGTGAACATCTACAATAAGCATGCCACCTTTTTAAAGATTGAGGGTTGGAAGGAAAAATTTTGGCCAGACAAAAATGGTGTATTTATCTTTATACCAAACAGGTGGTTACTTTCGCATATGATGCTAGTGACGGCCTTCAAAAGAGGTGGATGTTGTTATCGTCAGCTGTCAGAAACTGGAAGCCTTTTGGGTCACCTAATTTTGCATGAGCATTAGAGATATTGCCTCTGTACATTTCATGCTTCCATACTCGTGGGGTCCAATGGATGGGACTGAGGTTTCAACTCCCTATTGTTTGGATTCCAGCAGACCATTATACCCCTACATAAAACATGGCAAATGATTGGTCGAAATACATTCTCCTTACAGATGGAAATAAGCCCCCGAGGATAGAGATGGTAGAAAAATATGACATCGCTCAACTTCATGCCGACCACATTCGTTCCAACCCAGACCTGTAGAGGTGACAAGTTGCATGACTACATCCAGAAAGACCAGTTGGGGGGGATGTTGGGAGCAAAATCTGTTCATCTTTTCCTTCCATTTCTACCCACTTTCTTTACCCATTTGTATCATTAATATTCAAATCATGTTCTAAAGTGCACAAGTAAACCCCTCTATATGTCTTCTTGGAATATTTAGTTGATGAATTAAAGTCACGAGGATTGTTACCTTATGTGATTTACTAATTACACTATTTTTGCATATTTGATGGTGAATGACCATATCTGCAATTCATGGGACAACTCCAAGTTGACAGCGCTATTTTGGCAGCGCCGCAATAGCACAATGACTCCATATGCTCTCTCTACCTTCTTTAGCATTTAGCTTGTTTATTATAATGTTGTATATTTGTAGGCACTAGTTGCCGGAATTCAAGGAACATTCATTGTAAACATTTGTATAATAAAAGCTCTAAAGTTGTGATTCGAGAGTTGGTAATGTAAGGAATTGAGTTGTGTAAGCAAACATTACTTATCAAGTTAATGCAAGTTATTTTCTTGTTACTTATGTGATTTTGTGAGTATATCACAACCCTGATCAGAGAGTTGGGCCCACTCTCCGATCAGGTGATGCGTATTCCTTGTATGGTGTTATTTCTATTTCATGTTTTGTATAATTTGCAATTGTTATGACAGTAGATGTATTTTCTGATACTCTTATTGTTTTGAAG
This sequence comes from Pinus albicaulis, assembly GCA_034641835.2. Taxonomy (NCBI): domain Eukaryota; kingdom Viridiplantae; phylum Streptophyta; class Pinopsida; order Pinales; family Pinaceae; genus Pinus; species Pinus albicaulis. The sequence goes on from CM076576.1 coordinate 855,737,074, forward strand.
CCATTATAGGCTTTACGATTTATTACTGCAATTTCTTTATTTTTTGTTATTGTTGCTTTGTTTAATTATCGAATCCACAATTGATATAATAATTGTGCCATTGTATCTACATATACTTTGTGCGTTAACCTTGCAATAAAAAATGCACCTGGATTGATGAATTTATGTGTGAAAGGGTTTGAATATTTCTTCACACTTGGACACCAACACTGACAATGGAGGAGAATACACCTCAAATAAACTCATTTCTTTCTGCAAAGATGTTGGGATTAAGAGGGAGCTAATTTTTCTCTATAATCCACAATAGCATTGGTGTATATAAATGAAATAATAGGTCCATTAAAGAATTTTTCAAGGTTGTGATGCATGATTTTGATTTACCAATGTTCTTATGGGTAGAGGCATTATTGACAACATTATACAGGCCCTCATCGAATTATAGAAGGTATGACTCCTGAAGAAGTTTTCTCTAAAAGAAAGCTAGAGGTTGGGCTTATGAGAATATTTTGTGGTCCTGAATACATTCATGTTACAAAGGACAAAAGGAACAAGCTGGAACCTTCGAGAAAGAAATTCATATTTGTTGGTTACAGTGAATCATCAAAGGCCTATATAATTTATATTCCAAAGTAGCAACATATTGAGGTCATCTGAGATGGCACCTTCAATGAGAAGGCTGCATATTAGAGATCGAAGGAATTTTCCATGGACTCTTATGAGGTAAATAATGAGGCTTCGAAAGATGAATTTTCAAGTTCTATAGAATGCGCTAAAGAGTCAGAAGAGCCTCGTGAACTAGTAGAACCAATTATTGTTCATGTGATTAGGAAGAGACCAGATTGGCTTAGATCTACATTGGAATATGTAGAAGGACATGCATCTGATCTTGATGGAACATATAGGGAAGTCAAGAATCCTAATATATTTTCCAGCTATGCCACTCTCATGACTAAATTTATTGATGTGGAGCCTTCCACCTATAAATAAGTGGCTAGGAAACAAGTGTGGAAGGAGGCCATGAATAAATAATATAAATAAATCATGAAGAATGATGTATAGGAGATTGTACCTAAGCCGAAAGGGAAACTTCAATAGTGACTTCCAAGTGGATTTACAAGATAAAGCATGTTGCAGATGGAATTATTGACAAATTAAAGGAACGATTTGTGGCTAGAGGGTTCACCCAGAAAGAGGCATAATATTATGATGAGACATTTCCTCGAGTTTCCAAGTACACCTCCATTAGATCCATCATTTCTCTTGCTACTTCGATGGGTGGAACTTACATAAAATGGATGTGAATACTTCTTTCCTCAATGGTGTGATTGAGGAAGAGGTGTACAGAGAGCAACCTCAAGGTTTTGAGGTGCATGGAAATGAGTCTCATGTTTACAAGTTAAAGAAGACCTAGTATGGACTCAAGCAAGCTCCAAAAGCTTGGTATGATTGAATTGACAACTGTCTAACGATATTGAGATTTACCAAGAGCGAAGTCAATCCAAACCTTTATTTTAAGGTTGTGCAAAATGCACCTATGATTCTTTTGTTATATGTTGATGACATTTCTGATAGGTGTTGAGTCTCTCATCATTCATTATAAGAAGTAGTTGGCTTCTGATTTTTATATGAAGGATATTGGGATAATGCACTATTACTTGGGATTGGAAGTATATTGGAAGAAGCCTGGCGAGGTTTTACTTAGTTAAGGAAAGTATGTTATAAATATCATTCAAAGATTTGATATGATGGACTATAAATCCATGTCTACTCCCATGGTGACTAACTTGAAGAAGTTGAGAGGCTTTGATTCTAGTTTGGTAGATCCATCTATGTACCGAAACAGTGATTGGTTCACTAATGTATTTGGTTAACGCTAGGATGGATATATGTTTTGTTGTGAACACATTGAGTCAGTTCCGGGTGGAACCAAGACATGATCATTGGATTTCATCAAAGCATATTTTTAGATATCTACGTGGTACTCTGAATTATGTCTTGAGATATGCTACAAACAAGGATGTACAACTTCTAGGATATCCAGATACAAATTTCACTGGAAGTGTTGATGAAAGGAATAGTACCTTGAGGGTATACTTCAGTTTGGGATCCACTATGATATCTTGGGTGAGTAGGAAGCAAAGTTCAGTTTCACTTAGCACTACAAAAGCATAGTACATTGCATCCTATGAGGCTTGTGCCGAATCAGTATGGCTCTGGAAGTAATTGTTTGCGGGATTGTTCAACCAAGAGTTGGAACCGATGGTGATACACTGTAATAATAAAATATGTGTGAAGCTTTAAGAGAATCTTGTGTTTCATGAGAGGTCTATGAATATTAAGTTTAAGTACCACAACATCCGTGACATGGTGCAAAGTAAAGTGACAACGCTAGATTAAATATCCACTGATGATAAAATAGTTGATATTTTGACGAAGTCCTTTCCCACGGAAAAGTTCAAGTAAGTAAGAGATAATATGGGGCTTTTGGAGATTACCCCAGTCATAGAGAGGGAGTGCCAACATTTCTACAACATGGATGGACATTATCCCGAAAGTGAGAATGGTCCGAGAGGACCAGAGTTCTTAACAATTAGGGTTGAGTGAGCGCATCTCGTAGACCCAATCACACACCAAAAGGGTGTAGTGAGGTTTGTCTGTATTTAGACTTGATCACACACCGGAAGAGTGTAGTGAGGTCTTAGACCTGATCACACACCAAGGAGGATGTAGTAAGGTATTTCAACATCTAGATCTGATAACACACCAGTGAGGGTGTAGTGATGTCTTTCATCATCTAACCCTGATCACAAACCAAGGAGGGGTTGAGTGAGCTCTTGGCCCAAAGTGCTCACCAAGAAAAGTGAGTGAGTGCTTTCTAGCTGAGGGTCTCAACATTTTGGCCTAGGGAGAGACCTTTAGATTTGAGGACCAATCACTTTGGAGGAGTGAGTCCTAATATGGTGATGACAATGTCATGGGCTTGGTACTACCTTGGATATTGCCACTAGTGGATGTTGATTGTAAATGATAATGTTGATGATGATTTGATATAACCTTTTCTTAGAGAAATTTGTCAAATTGAGAACACCTATGACATTGATTATGAATACCTCCCTAGTTAAGGGGGAGTGTTGAATTTGTAGCTATGGTCAGTCTTCATAATGTGTATTTGGTCACTTGATATACTTAAATTTATTATTGTAAAGCATTTTTTAAATGCTAGAGCCAAAAGAAAATTTGTTTTTGAGGGAAAATCTCATTCCGAATTTTAAAAGAAGAAAAATTGAATTTTTGAATTGTAATATTTTGCTCCAAAATTTTTCAAGTTGGCCTCCCTCCAAGTCAAGTCCGCCTAGCAAAATACACACCCATTTGGCCAAGACAAATCACTATATAAAGGCAGCTTGGCCTCATTCTTCCTCCACCAATTCACATTTCTCTCTCAAGAAAGTTTATGGTCAAGAAAATGAAGGACGAAGAGGACAAAGAAGAAGATGAATTGCATCTCCTCCTCTCTCTCTGAAGCTCACACATGTGGATATATTCTTTTTCTCTTGATTTGCAGTTTTTCTGGGTAGTTTTTGTTACATGGGTGCCAAATTTTGGGCAGTTGCAGGGGCTAACATTATGTGGCAACTCGTAGTTGCAGGAGGGTCGAAATTTTAGACAAGGACAAGCATTGCGAGGTTCTGGATCAGATTGGGAGGCTTGACTTGGAGGGGTTGACTGGATTTTACCATAGGTCTAAGTGTGTCTCTTGTTGAAAAAAAAAGAAAAAACTTTATTGAAAAAGATGTTGGGTTTTTCCCCTTGGTGGGTTTTCCCAATGTAAATCTTGTCTTATTTTTGTGCATTGTGGTCTCTATTGTTCTATTGTTCTCTATGGTTGAATTTATGAAGTATAATTGTTGAATGATATATTGGAATAATCTAAAATAAGATCAATGTCAAAATCAATTTTCAGTTTTTCAAAAATATTGTATTAATATTTATTTCACTAAGAAAATCAACAGAATGGAGGGGGGCGTGATATTATTTTAAACCATGGGAATCATGAACTAATAAATCAAACCTAAAATAAAACCAGCCTAGGTCCATCTTAACTCTGGATCTATCAAGCGTCGAGAGGGATAAAATCTCTAGAGGTGAAAACCTCTTTTTTGAGTGCAAAACTTGAGGAAAGGTCTGCACCTCGAGATATTTGATCCCTACCGATGCTTGATAGATCCAAAGTTAAGATGGATCTAGGTTGGTTTCAGTCGCGTGTGACCAAGGAAAATCTGTCGATAATGTTACACCAATTTTTGGTCATCTGGCATGTTACTATTATATGGACTAAAGTACCCCATGTAAGACTAATTTTACCATAGTAAAATTCCTTTCACTATGAGAAATAATTTAATAACCCATAGTTTATTAAGTTATTTCTGGTCTAAACAAGAAACCCCATGAGGAATAATTAAATAAATCCTTATTTATTTGATTTTCTTCTAGGGATAATTGGTTAAACCATTGTTTAATTTATATTCTTGGTCATATTTAACCCAAAATAGGAAAATTAATTAGATAAATCATTATTTATCTTATTATTTTCTAGGAATAATTATTTAAATCACTATTTAATAATATTCCTTATTAAATTTGACTAAATCATTTATAAATAATTGAATAAATCATTATTTATTTAATTATTACTTAATCACATTCTTAAAATAATAAATAAATCACTTATTTATTTATTATTTCTTAATAAAGGGATTCGACCAAATTTAAATTCCTTTTCCCTCCACCAAAAATAATAAAATAGTCCATGTAAGTTGGATCTAGATTTGGTTAATAATATTTTAATTATGCACCAATATCTAGATTAACTCAATATTTTGTTATAAATAGAAAGATTTTCCATTCATTCACTACCTTTTGTCACCTTTTGATCACCTCTTGATCTATGCTCTTGGTCTGACTTTGATCCTCCATCATTGTCATATTTTTTCTACTTTTGCTTATGAAATCCCTTTGAGTTCCATTTTTTCCTGGGTTTTCTACACCATCAAGAGAGAGAGATCTTGGAACTGAAGCACTTAGGACATACGAGAACCCATCCCATTGAGGGGGACTGGTAACATCTTTCTGTGTTCCCTTCCCAGGTGACATAATATAAAATTTCTTTATAAATTATTGTCATTTCTATTGGATGTATGGAGAAACTCTTGTTTATTTTTGTTGTTTAATGTCTTTCATTGCATAGATCTAGATTTTTGTAGCACTTATTCTGATCACCTACTGTAGATCTAAGGAAATTGATAACCACATTTGATGTTAGGGTTTTTTTTTATGCACATCTAAAGTGAGATGTTTTCGTACGCTTGCGATTAGAATTCACACTAACAACTAGCGACTCCACAAGGGTTTTTAATTACGACCACTATTGTTTTTCAGATCCCTGCATGACCAATTGCTTCAACCCCTAGGGTTTTTCTTCGGCTTCTTATTTTTATTTCCTTGATGTTGTTTTTAACCTTTTTTACCCTAAAACAGTAAAAATTCTCACTTCTGTGTTTCTGGGCCTTTTGCGCAGGTAACAGGTATCAGCCACAATAGAGACAACACTTTTTTCTGAAACCTACTCTCGAGACAGCCGGAAGTGCAAGTCGCACTTTTTGGCCCAAAACCTGCGACCTGTACTTTTTGCGGGGTTTTTTTTGTGATTTTCAGGGTTCATCTGGGGCACTGTTCATGGTTTTTTGACCTATGTATTTACCTGTATTGGACATGTAATTTCTTATTTTACTCATCGAAGTAGGAACCAAGCACCCTAGGGCTTCAGTACACTTCCACCTTTTTAGGAGGAGTTTAGTTGAAGCAGGTCTTCTGAGATTTCAGTGTTTTTCAACCATTTTTCAGATCTGAACCTGCTCTTTCAGATCCATTTCAGGTCGGTTATTTATCCATCCAAAACACCTCTTTTCAGTATTTTTTTGTCCTCCTTTTGGGTACCCTCCATTTCCCTTTAGGTTGTAGCCTTTCGCCACCTATTTTTTAGCATTTTTCCCTTTGGTTTCTTGTTATTTTGTGCACCTCTTTCTAGCAGACCTAACCTTTAGATCCTTGTCCCTCTTGACCTTAGACCCAGAGGTAATTTTGTGTGTTTTGACTAGATTTCTCCCACCCATAGACTAGTTGTTGGGAGGCCCTCCTTTTTGGGTTTAAATTTATGCATCTTTAGCTGTTTATTTTACTGTCACTTTCAATTTCCTTTACTGTCACTTTGAGTTTCCTTTACTGTCGCTTTCAATTTTATTTACATTTATACATAATTTTTTTCTTTTTTCTCTACACATGTGTGGGCTTAATTAAAATTAACAAACTTATCACACACACACACACAACTAAAGTGAAGAGCACCTGGTTTACACCGTCAGGTCAAGACTTAAACATTGTAGTCAATTGATCTGCACCTCCCTGCCCTTGTTTACCTCTCTTCCTTATTGGGTTGTGTGTCTCTTTTCCATAATTGCACCCCCAAGGCATTTATCTCGGAGACTCCAAGACCTTCATCCTCAGTTTCCGTTAGGAAGACTTACCCCACCACGTATATTTCGAGTTATTCCTCCGTCGAGTCCCCATTCCGACTCTGATTCTGGTTCATCGGGTTCCCCTTCTGTTTCTATCCCCGGTTATCCTCCACCTTTCACCTTCATCATGTCTGGTGCGGGACCTACCTCTGGTGGTGGCCCCAACTCTAATGCTGGAACCACTACTAGTGGAGCCACAACAGGAACGATTCTAGCTACTTCCTTGCTTCCTTATATGGCAGGCCCAAGCCTTCCCGATTTTAGCTAATTGATTAATGACCCCATACACCATGATCTAGGTTGGCCTACTATGCCAACCAAGGTTCCTTCATACATCCCTAAGTTTGAAGGAAATGTTGGAGAGGATCCTACCAACCATGTTCGTTCTTTCCACATGTGGTGTCCGTCCAACTGTATCACTGATGACTCTATTTGTCTTCAGTTATTCCAACGTACGCTTACTACAGAAGCTTCCAAGTAGTATGTCGACCAGGTTGTTGCCTCTCATACAACTTTTGCGACTCTTGCAAAGGTTTTTCTATCCTACTTCCAGCTTCCCCTTCACTATGACACTGGTACCAAACTTTTGACCGCTTTCCATCAAACTTCTGCCACACACCTATCTGACCATGTTCAAGAATGGCGCAGAAGGAAAAGCCTATGTCGAGCCTTTGTTTTCGAAGACCGTGTCTACATGGACTGGTTTCTCAAATCCCTTTTGCCCTCTATTGGTAAAGATCTCGCATCTCACTTTCTTTATATTGAGGAAGAAACCCTCCAAATTTTATTGAAATATAACTTGATCTATGCGCAATCTGGTTATGTTTATACTATCTTACCTGATCTCCCTAAACTTGGTGGTGCCAACACACCGGGGGCATCTCATGTCATTGACAGTATCGTTGGATCCCTTCCACATCCGTACACTCATCCTCCTATGGGTTATGGTGTCCCTTAGGGAGGGGCCAGCTCCTCTAGCACTTTTCCCCCTCTAGGCAGCACGTATCCAGGACATGGCATGCCTCACGCCTTTGCCCAACTGCATCCTCCGATGTCAGGGCCTGATTTTTCCCAACCTGTTTACCCTAATGTTTTCTCAACCTCCTTACTATCTGTATCCGTAGCCAGGTGCTCCAGCTCCTCCAGCACAAGCACCTCCACCTCCCATTCCTTCTCAAGCTCCATAGCAGCAGCCACCCCCCCCCCCCCCTCAGGGTCAAGTGTATGTGCAGTAGAGTGTGACTAATCCTCCCACTTCCAAAAATAAGAGTAAAGGAAATCAGAACCAATCCGATCTAGGTAATCTAGGAAACAATCCCCAAGGGAATACATCTAACACTGCAACCCAGCAACAAGGCGCTTAGCCCAAGCAAGACAAGCCTCTTCGAATGAATAAGCCTTGTTCTTGTTGTGGTGTCCTTGGTCACTATACCCACGATTTTCCCCTTTTACCTCAGATAAATCAACTATGGGAAGCTCAAGAAGCATCTTGAGGACAACAAGCATCTTCTTCAGTTCCTCCTAATGTTGTGCCTATCCAACCAGCTGTGTATACCAATCCTTTCCCCCAGCAAGGATCTGTGGCTGCCCAACCCCCTGAAGGTCAGGCAGCCACTCAACATCCTCCATCTATTACCTTTAATTACCAGATCCTCATGATAAACTCTGACCAGGCCAATATTGTCGATCTCAACCTTCAGACTTGGTCGCGCCAGTACACCAAGCCTCCCGCTACGTCTACAACCGATCCCCCATCTTTAGGTCCCACAGCGCCAATTTTGACACCTAATGGTCCTTTACAGATCCCTCAGCCTAAGGCATAGGTACATACCAAGATCCTTAAGGGACCGTTATGTTGAAACGCTACTTCTGGTAAAGCCGCCCACACCTACAATATAGTAGATGACTTTGCGCAATCCCCTGCCGCCATGTCAACGTTGTAAGTCCTCAAGTCGTGCCCTTCACAGTGAAAATATCTACCAACTGTTATGGGTGTTGTGGATCCTTTATATGATCATTTGATTGTTTTCGATGTTGACAAGTCGGAGCACCCACTTCTTCCTGCACCCGTCGCCTTCCAAATACCTGTCAAGGTTTAGAATGCCAATGTCTCCCGATGTATCATTGATGAGGGGGCATCCACCTACATGATGTCCACTTATGTTTGGAAACAAATCAGATCGCTCGAGTTATCCCCTTCCACTATCACCCTCCATGCATGGGATGGCCACTCTTCCCAGCCCCTTGGCATGTTCTGCAATTGTCCTATTACTCTTGCGGGAAAAATTGTTTGTGTTGACATTGAATTCATTGATGCCACCTTAGACTACAACATTCTATTGGTTTGTAGCTACACTTATGCGATTTTTGTTGTCCCATCTGTGGTTCACCGTAAGATGTGTTTTCCTCACAATTTAAATATTGTCACTATCGATCAGTTGACATATTACGAACCGAAGTCTCAAACCTAGCCAGAGTCCATTATTTTTTCTGTGGCCAATAAGAAAATAGTTGAACCTCTGACCAGTGTCTCACCCAGAGTTTATAAATATTCCTCTTTGTTTGGTTCATTCCCTGTTCTCCCCCCTCTTATCTTTGACCCTAGCTCATCGAATGTTTGCATGATGCAATTGTTTCATTCCAACCTCAAACAATTTGGTTCGACTATTCAGCAGCCTCGCTCTTTGCAACCTGGTCCTAGTACTTCGAATCTACTTCTAGGACCTCCTCCCCAAGGCCCTTCATCTCTAGTTGGAGTCCGTGATGCTATCTTTCCTCCTGTAATGGTTCCCCCTAGCCTTAACCATCTGGGATTTGTTCTTCCTGGCCATTACCCCTCTGGTCAGATACCTTTTCTTGCTCCCCGTTCTGGAGTATTTTTGGTACCTATTATGGCTACCTTCACCCTTCCCAACATGACCCTGGGGATCCCAGTCAGGTACATTGATCCCCTAGCCAATACCCTACCTAGTTAGCTCAAGCCTTACACTGCTTTGACCCCGGCCCAACCGATCACCATGACCCCTCCCTTTGCTTTCGTGCCTCAACCACCTCAATAGGAACCTACTCCTGTTGTGAAAGCCTTGGGTGAGGGGGGCAAAGCCTGCAAAAAGGCACCTAAGGACAAGGCTGCCCAGATAACACCTGCTCCTCTAGAGCCTCCAAATCGTACACCTTCATGCGCTTTGTGTGATGTTGACAGTCATGCCATCCATCATTGTCCTGAAATGCCTCGTATGAAACCCATGGTCAACGTCTCATTTCCCAAGTCTAATGTCCCATAAGTCCATGTTACTTTACTGACTTCAGCCAAGAAACTCAAGACTGTGCACACAAAACACCCTTGTGCTTTGTGTGATCTCCATGGCCACTATACTCACCTCTGTCCCCGCCTCGCAAACTACTGCACCTCCTTGGAAGTGGTTTGCCAATACGAGGTCGAGTGCAACGAGTCCGCCTCTCCCTTACTTGTGCGTTATGCTTCAGCAAATCCAGAGGACACATCCACTCCCATTGGCATTGTCACTCCCGATGTTGAGATGACAGAGCCTTTGGCCACTATCCTCTACCTATCATCATCTATGAAATCCATGGTGGAAGACCCCTCTGGGGCATCCCCTTATGTTTCGCATGACCTCCCTTCAGCGATCACCTTGGACTCAACATCGGTGCATCCTTCATCTACTTGTTCTTCTGTCACCCTCTATGATGATGTGCATGTGACCCTCACTTCTCATGATGATGATTCAAGTAGCTTCGCAACGTCATGTGGTCATCCTTCCACCAGTCACCCCATCTTCTATTGTGATGACGACATCATGGAAGCATTTTCCACCGCTGAATTTATCTATCTAGCTCATAAGAAAAATGGCACCATCTATGTCTATTGTGACTTTCGTGACCTGAGCACAAGTTATCCCCTAGGCAGTTCCCCCACACCATCCACTATTAAATGTGCGGGGGGTGGAAATCCTACCCATAGCAATCCCCCTAGCAATGCATGTTTGATTTCTGCCTTGCATTCAGGTTGCCAGCATTGTTCATGATCCTCGTATATATTGTCTTGTGACACCTTTCAGATGGATCCCCCATCCACACTGTATATCAGCTATGCCAATGGTGCAAGTTGCTATTCCTGTAATCTAGCCTCGGCAGCGTGGGCCATTTTCACCCCCTTGCATTCGCTTTTCCTCTCTAACGGCGTATGCATTGGTGTTTCCACAAATAACCAGGCCGAATATTATGCAGTGATAGGTTTGTTAGTTGATTCCCTTGACTGTCGCATCCTTCACCTTCATGTTCGTTTATATTCTTTTTTTCTTGTCATGCAATTGAATGGTGTCTATCGTGTGCATAATCCTGTCCTTTTTAGAAGATATTTATGAGTGAAGCTCTTAATGCGTGAATTTGAAATCATTACATTCAGTCATGTACCTAGAGCCCAGAATCACTATGTATATATCATTGCAAACAATATTCTAGATTGAAATTTATCACAGGCATTTAACATAAGACAATAACCATAAACCATAAAACGGTACATATCCATAATATCTTTCATTCAAATGTACAATGTTTTGGATTCCATTAACTCTGATACATATGACATGCCCATAGTATGTTACAAAAACCAAAACTAGGGGAACCTCATTCCCCTACATCTAATCACTATCTGGAGGGTCCCGGGCTAATGGCTCGGCTCCTGCAACTCGTAGATCACGCATCCCATGTCCGGCCATTGCCATGCGCTGAATGACTCCTCGCCACTCTAAGGGTATACCAATACACGGCTCTATGTACTGGTCATCAAGGTCCTTCCAACCACACTCATAAACTCCGGTCAGCATCTTCTCACATCTACAGCGGATATCCTCCAGGAGGGCCACCGCATCCTCATTGTGCTTTCCCCTCGATCCACTAGGTCCTGCAGCTCCTGACATTGCGGGTCATCCTATATAACCAGACGGTTTCACCGGTGCTATATCTGCATACCAAAAGTAGAAGAATCGGTACCATATACAATATTCTGAAACTTTAACATGCACCATAAAAAGATAAGCAACTTTTCATTTATCGTCTGGCCCCCATGCTCTACCTGGCAGAAGTGGCAAGTCTGGGTCCCCATGATAGTGCATCCCATGATAGGGATAGTCATCTATTTATAATGGCATTTGATCCTAGTGCTAAAAAAACTCAGGTTAGAACACACATCTGACTACCCCACCTCCTCCTCTGCACAGCAATTGCGCCCAGTAGCGCATCCTGGGCTCTCGCTAGCCCCCATCCTGGATCTATATACAAGGACGAAGTGTCAGGATATTCTCAAAGAAGAGCGAGCAAAGCATTGTGCCATATGCACAGTCATGGTTCACCAGCTGCTTGCACAGCAACAGCTGTCATTTCAATGACAACAGCATCATCTAGACCCACACATAGTAGGTCTCACTCAATACTCCCTCAACCAGCATCATATGCCCCCCAGTGATGTGGTGGAGTGCCCGGTTGCCCAGGATCTGCAGCACCGCTACGGCCACAGCACAAGTCTCTAGCCTCTCTAGATCTCCAATCGGTATCCACATGCCTTTCACATGGACACCCGGTTGACAGTGGTGCTCTAAAAATTCCATAATGTTTCACCCTCACAGTAACACTTACTGTGTGTTTCCCACCATCCCCAGTGGCGGGAGACTGGTCAGGAAATATATATCATGCACTTTCAACTCGATCTGGTGCCCCTGCACTATAAATATTTCATGATCTAGGTCCCAATAGCTGACTATCTGGGCTAGCAAGGGCTATCATGCCCTCATTAATGGGTTCTCCACAAATTTAAGGACCCCAAACCTGGCCAATGCGGCATGGACTGCATGATCCCCTCAGATCTCAGAACATAATGTATCCAGGTCTCTCTCTCTCCAGTTAATCCTCAACTCTGCCATACATGCACAAAACCATCATGTTTGTTAGCATACAGAAAGGAAAGGCTGCCTCATAACCATAAATCCCAGCTCTCAGCCAAAAAACAGCACTAAAACCCCTTTCTCTGACACATCGCACTTTTCATTTCATTTCCTAGGACAAGTCGCATTTTTCTACCCAGTACCTACTACCCAGGTCACAGAAAAGACCCCAAAAAGTGCGACCCTACCATGAGGACGAGCAGGGGTCAATTCATGAGCTCTGGGTGCCTAATCTGAAACTTTAATCCACTAAATTGAAAGAGTATGGTTAGGCCTCTTACCTACAACTGACGGATCTCAATTCCAACGGTCGTTTTGTCCTCTACGATCACTGCAAGATTTAGGGTCTTTTCTCATCTTTACATTCACCACAGCTACACTTGCAAATGAATCTCATTGGATGGAAATTGCCTTATTAAAAGAAAAACCTCAGATTTTTCTTTTGCCAATTACGACCAAACCGTAGCTCGATTTGACGAACCGTCAACACCATTGGAAATATCTCACTGAGCACTCAAATGGATATCCTTTCATTTTTGGTGATTTGATACTTCACCTGAAAACCTTTTTTCCAAGAAGGGTCACTTTGTTGCTTCTCAAAATTGAATCTCTTCACTTGCGACACTTGTACTTAGGGCACCACTTTGTCTTCATACTTGTTGATGCTTGTGTCGATTTTCGTCATGAGTAACCATATTGTACTCATTTTTTTATGGTCCCTACCGGGCCTCTTCTGTGTGGCAGCATCATCGAGTCGCCCTTGTTTATAGAATATATGAGTTGAGTCATCATTGCATCCATGGAGTCTGTCTCGAGTTCCTTTTGTCTCTTGTCACAGTCTTCCATCCTTCATTTTTGTGTACCTCTCTCGTGTCGCACGTTTTGGCCCCCAATCATACTGTCCCCTATCTCCTCCAAAGTCGAGTCAGTAGCTACCAGGTCATTCATGCCCTTTATGCTCTAACAAGGGAAGTCGTCAATTCGCTACTCAGTACCCCCCATTCCACCATCATCCTTGGTGTCATTCGATCAGTTGCTCTACTATTATCCCTCGTTCTTTAGTCATTAGGGGAATTTTGAGGTCTAAATAGGCCTCCTAAGGAAATAATAAAATAATAGCTAAACCAATAAAATAATATTTAGAAATTTGCAATTCACTTTTTGCACCACAATCCATGTAACCATAGTTAAATTCAATTCAAAATTTGTACCAAAATAAAATTAATAAAAGAATTGTATTGATGTGACTATAAATAAGAATAATTTTTTCAAGAAAAATTCATTATCATTGAACAACTAATGCATTTGTCCTTTGTACTTAAATAACTTAAAATAAAATATAAAAATAAATTTATAAAATCTTAATTATATTATCTGCTATTAATTAAAATTTATATTATTTAAATTGTATATTAACATGTAATTAATATAATATAATAAATGTATAGGGATATGCATTGTTTATTTCAAGAAATATGAAATGAAAATAATATATTTTTATTCAAAAAGTGTAAAATGACATTTATTATGAGTACTTTACTTTGACTTTAAAAGTACTTAGAGCACTACCATGGTTAACCATGAGTTTTTATCCACCATTGAGAATGTGACAAGTAAGTACCTTTAACTCAAGCAATGCCACCTCAACCATTAGGGATGATGTCATCCCCTAAAATGTTATTGGTTCTCATAAAGTGAATTTTGATTGTATATTTTCCTTAGGAGGCCCATTTTAGACCTCAAAATTCCCCTAATGTGAGGATTCCTTATTGCCCCCCTATAGTGGACCTCCTTTTGTCGACATCAGCTTATTCATTCCAGAAGACAGGTCTAGAGAGAAGTGTACCTTGGTTCCAGCTTCCACTCTTGTTTAGTGCCTCGGATCAGGAAAAGGGACCCTTTATTGCCCTTTGACTTGATTTTTTCTTAGTTCCAGCTCCTTATGGCATGATCGAGATCCGTATACTTGATGGTTCAGTGATGTAGAAGATTCTACCAGTGACTACCAGGAGGGTGTGATATGTTTCAGACCTCATGAGGGGGTGGCCCTTTAGGTAGCCCCCCACATACCAGGATGACCTCTTTACTACAGCCTTAGATGCAGCTCTACAGATTTGATGTTTCCGGCCTCAGCTGCTTGCACCGCCTTTTTAGTTTGCATGTATCATTCAGATTTTCAGATCCCTTTCTTGTTTTAAAAGGCCTCAAATAGGACCTCTTTGATTGTTATTATATCTCATGTACTCAGATATTATTTTATAAGTCTTGGTTGTTGTCCCGGGCATAGTATATATGTGGGATCCATCATGTTTTTTATTTGGCCTGTGTTTATGCCAGCATGTACTATATAGCTCACTCCCATGTTTGTTGGGCGTGCCATTATTCTTTCTACTTTGTTATCTCAACAGGCATAGGTATGCCTCCCCCTGCCTCATTCAGATTAGGTACTCACTCATAAAAAAGATTTGTCACACCTGTAAGTCTTGCCTCCTCATGGTCTTGTCCTCTCTCGCTTCAGTTCGTCTTACATTTCTCTCTCTCTAACTCCCCTTCGGTATCTAGTGATTGTGTTCTTACAATGTACTTCGGTCATAAGATTAGCTCCTAACGCTCGCACATTGGGGGAGAATCTGTTACACCAATTTTTGGTCATCTAACCTGTTACTATTAGATGGACTAAAGTACACCATGTAAGACCAATTTTACCATAGTAAAATTACTTTCACTATGAGAAATAATTTAATTATCCATAGTTTATTAAGTTATTTATGGTCTAAACAGGAAACCCCATGAGGAATAATTAAATAAATCATTTTTTGTTTGATTTTCCTTTAGGGATAATTAACTAAACCATTGTTTAATTAATATTCCGGGTCATATTTAACCCAAAACAGGAAATTAATTAGATAAATCATTATTTGTCTTATTATTTTCTCGGAATAATTATTTAAATCATTATTTAATAATATTCCTTGTTAAATTTTACTAAAAAATTTATAAATAATAGAATAAATCATTATTTATTTAATTATTACTTAACCACATTCTTAAAATAATAAATAAATTGTTTATTTATTCATTATTTCTAAGTAAAGGAATTCGACCAAATTTAAATTCCTTTTTCCTCCACCAAAAATAATAAAATATTTCATGTAAGTTGGATCTAGATTTGGTTAATAATATTTTAATTATGCACCAATATCTAGACTAACTCAATATATTGTTATAAATAGAAGGATTTTCCATTCATTCACTACCTTTTGATCTATGTTCTTGGTCTGACTTTGATCCTCCATCATTTTCATATTTTTTCTACTTTTTCTTATGAACTCCCTTTGAGTTCCATTTTTGTCTGAGTTTTCTGCACCATCAAGAGAGAGAGAGAGATCTTGGATCTGAATCACTAAGGACATAGAAGAACCCATCCCATTGAGGGGGACTGGTAACATCTTTTTGTGTTCCCTTCCTAGGTGTCATAATATAAAAATTCTTTATAAATTCTTGTCTTGTCTATTGGATGTATAGAGAAAATCTTGTTTATTTTTTTTGTTTAATGTCTTTAACTGCATAGATATGGATTTTTGTAGCATTTATTCTGATCATCTACTACATATCTAAGGAAATTGACAGCCACATTTGATGTTAAGGTTGTTTGTTATGCACATCTAAAGTGAGATTTTTTCATACACTAGCGATTAGAATTCACACTAACAGATAATATGAGGAACATATGATTAATTTTATCAATAATATGTAAATACATCTAATATTAATATAGCCATTTTAAATATGCTAAATATGTTTGAGATTTTATCGATTCATTTTAATTTTAAATTTTCTTAGTTACCTCAATTTGTTGAGATGATAAATATTGTAAAATAACTTTAATGATGAAAATTGATGAAATAAAATTTTTGAATGCAAAGTGACAATGTAATAATATTGAATGATAGAAAATGTGAATAATAAAAATGTAGTCAATTAGAAATAGCCTTCATTGTTATCAATCTCAAACTATTTTCCTCTATTATTCTTATTGTAACCCTTATTAGTTTTGTCATCTTTCCAAATCGATTATATGAAAAAGACAATAGAAATCATAAACAATTTAAATACTTAGCTCAAGATGTTGTAGTAAACATCATACCTTGTCTCTCTTTCTCTCCAATATTATTAGGTATAGTTACTATAACACAAAAATTGTTCTACATTGTCAATATTTTTTTGTGCTTACACTGAAATCACATTATTAACCCGATGACTTTAAAACTAATGTACCATCATACATCAAATTACATCAAATCAGAAATCAACATATACACTGAAATCAATGCATCTAATGCAGGAAATCAAGTAAGATTAGAAAACAACATCTACACAGAAATCAATGCAAGTAATCAAATAGGATTAAAAATCAACATCTACACTCAAATCAATGCATCTAGTGCAAGTAAGAAAATAGGATTAGAAACCAACATATACACTAAAATCAATGCATCTAGTGCAAGCAATCAAATAGGATTATAAATCACCATCTACACTGAAATAAATGCATTTAGTGTAATCAATCAAATAGGATTAGAAATAATTTATATTTAAATAAATGCATATAGTGTAAGAAATCAAATATAATTATAAATCAACATCTACATTGAAATTAATGCATCTAGTGCAAGCAATCAAATAGGATTAGAAATCAACATCTGCATTGAAATCAATGCATTCAGTACAAGCAATCAAATAAAATTAGAAATCATCTCCATTTTAATCAATGCATCTAGTGCAAGTAATCAAATATCATTAGAAATCAAAATCTACACTAAAATCAATGCATCTAGTGCAAGCAATCAAATAGGATTAGAAATTACCATATATACTGAAATCAATGCATCTATTGTAAGAAATATTCTTCCCTCTCCCACCCCCCCTCCATATATATCTATATGTCCCTCCATATTTCCTTCTTTTTCTCTTTATCTCACCCACACAAACACACACACACTCTCACTCCATATTTATCAATCTCTTTTTCCCTCCCTCTCTATCTCCATCTATCTCTTCTTTCTCTTCACATTCCATCTATCTCTATATCCCTTTGTCTCTCTATATCAATCCAAAAACATACACTCCTTTCTCCAATCTATCTATCTATCACTCCCTCCTCCTCTCCCTCCCTCTCTCTTTTCCCCTTCCCTCCCTCTCCCTTGCTTCTATCTCTCTTCCCTCCTGTTATTCACTCTCGCTCTCCCTCCATATTCCTTATCACGCCTTCTCTCTCTCTCTCTCTCTCTCTCTCTCTCTCTCTCTTCACCTTCTAACTTTGTCACTATATGCCTCTTTCTCTCCTTCTCTCCCCCATTCTCTCCATTTCTTCTTCTTTGTCTCTTTATCTCACCCCCAAACATACACACTCTCTCTCCATATCTCCCTTGTCACTCCCTCTCTCTCTCCACTTGTTACTCTCTATGTCTTTCTTCTTCCCTTCGTCTCTCCCCATCCAACTCCATCTCTCTATCCCTCCCTCTCTCCCCCTCCAACTCCAAATCTGTATCCCTCCCTCTCTCCTCCTCTATCTCAAGTCCCCTCTCTTTTATTTCCTCTCTCTACCTTTCTCTCCTACCTCCCTCTCTTTTCCACCATCACTCACTCTTTGTCTCTCTCTCTTTCCCCTACAATCCTCTATATTCCCCATCACTTTCTTCCTCTCTCTCAATTCCTCTCTCTCATCCTTCGTCTCTCTCACTTTATCGCCTCCCTCCCTCTGTATTTACCCCCTCCTATCTCTATCTCTCTCTAGCTCTCTCTCTCTCTCTCTAAAATCCTC
Source organism: Pinus albicaulis (assembly GCA_034641835.2). NCBI lineage: Eukaryota > Viridiplantae > Streptophyta > Pinopsida > Pinales > Pinaceae > Pinus > Pinus albicaulis. The sequence goes on from CM076576.1 coordinate 855,755,433, forward strand.
TCTCTTCCCCCATCACTCTATATTTCTCTCCAACTATGTTACTATATCAGTCTCTTTCTTCTTCTCTCCCGCCTTGTCTCCATCATCATGTCCATGTCTCTTTATCTCACCCCTAAACATACACACTCTCTCTTCATCTCTCCCTTGTCACTCCCTCTCTCTCCACTTCTCAATCTCCATATCTTTCTTCTTCTCTCCTACTCCAACTCCGTCTCCCCCCCCTCTCTCTCTCTCTCTCCCCAATCCTTTCTCCTTCTCCCTCCCTCTCTCCTTCTCTCTCTCTCCCACCTCCATATTTATGTCCCTCTCTTACCCTTCTCTAGCTCTCTCTCTGTCCTCCCTCTCTCTCTCTTCATTCCTCATCTCCCCTCATCTCTTCCTTATCACTCCCTCTATTCCTCCACCTCTATCATATGTCTTTGTTCTTCCCTCCCATATATATCTAGAGTTTATATATAACAAATTTAAAATTGTATTAATATAAAGTTATTAAATTTAATAATATTAATATTATAATATACTAATATTAATATTTTAATGTTAATGTTAGGGTTAATAATGGATTTTTTTGCATGTTATTATTATTAATTTGGTTCATAGGCTTAAAATATAATTAAATATTGATTTCTACTCCTATATGATATATTTTTATTTATTTACCTTACCTTTTATACATCTTTTATAAATATGGTATTCAGCCCATGGTATTAATAATAATGTGTCCCATGGTATTTGGCCGCTAAATAAAACTTATTTTTGAGTTTTTGTAAATATAAAAAGGTTTATGAAGTAAATATAAAAATAAGTTTTATTTATTTACCATAGCTCTAGTTTATTTATTGAGAAAACCAATTGCAGCTTGTTGACACTGTAATCCTTCCCACAAATATTATTTTCCAAATCAATTTTGACACTTTGTTTGTGTTAAATTTATATATTTAGGGAGAGAAGTGATTTTTCATTAGGGCCAACATTAGATTAATTAGATTAAAGTTTAAATGTTAAATATTAAACAAGTTTACATTTACCTTTTACGTGAGATAGACAATGCATATAGTGTACTCAAATACCAACCTACATGATCCAAATTTATTAAATCTAATAATATTAATGTGAATATTAAAATTAATATTAATATTAATATTAGTATTTTGAAATTAATATTAGGTTTAATAATGTTTTTTAGCATGGTATGAATAATAATTTGGCCCATGGTATTTAGGTCACAGGCTTCACCTATTTTATTTATTTACCATACCACTTTTATAAATATGGTATTTGGCCCATAGTATTTAGCACATGGTATTAAAATGGTATTTTTCCCATAGGGTTCACCTAAATAGAGCCTTTTTTAAGTTTTATTTAAATATAAAAATAGGTTTTATTTATTTACCATACCTCGAGTAAATAAATAAAAATATACTCCAAGTACATTTCAAATGTTTACTTAGATTACATTTATTTATTTACCATACCTCTAAAGTAAGTATAAAAAGAGATTCTATTTATTTAAAAATATACCCCTATACATTTCAAATATTTACAAGTCAAAAGTTTACATTACATCTACACATCTACACATTTCCTTATATCAACATATCAAAAGTTTACATCTACACATCTACACATTTCCTTATAACATATCAAAAGTTTACATTACATTTCTCTCAGATATCACAATGAAAATTCACTTGCTAAAGTGAAAGGTCATGTGAATTAAAAATATTATAAACATAACTCGCCATTGTGAATTAAACCCTATAATATGACTTGATGAGAGCTCGAGATGACGTCATATCGGTCTCATCCTCTCGGAGCACCCGATAAAATGATCAAAACAAAATCTCGACAGGAAAACCCGAGGGAGTAGTCTACCGAGCCCGCGTTTTAGCCCGGAAACGCTGCCCACCGGAAAACATTTCCTGCCCATCGCCGAGACCTGACATCCTTTCTAACATTGCTGATTTCCCTTGGGATCACCGCGTGACCCTGTCAGAGTTGATAACATAACCGCATTCATCACCTTGTCAAACCCACCGCCGCCATTAAACATAATGATCCATCGTGCGCCCACTGAAATTCAAATTTGTATGTGAAATTCAAATTTTTAACCCAGCCCGGCCTGGTAGACTACTCCGTTCAAAGTGACTACAGGCCACCGATTGATGGAAGAGGCCCGCAAGATTACAGGCCTCCCATGGATGGAAGCCGCCGATGGATGCAAGAGGCCCAATTCATGATTAAGATATATTGTTTAGACAGTAAAATAGCATGAATATTGTGCTTCACCAGAACTGGTGAGTCGTCATTTGGATCATATGACTTTGGAATTTTGTGCAGAAGTTTCTATAGCTTGAAGCACCAGACAAGTTGTGCTTTACCTCTCCTCTTCTGTAATTATATGATCGGTAGCAGAGCACACAATAGGAGATGCAAAAGATGTCATGGTGTCGAGCGATTCCATTTGCTCAGGTATTTAAAATTCAATGTAGTATGGCCTACACACTGAAACCCGGTTGCAGTAAGACGTTGAGGCGCAGCAAGATATACAGCTCCTGTTCTACCAAGGGGGAGAGCAGCTGCTAAATATTTCATCTCACTCATGGCAGCCAAACAGCAATACATTAGTCTTGATGACCTTCGTGAATGCCTCGAGATGAAGATTTATATGGATGAAGGGAACGGTAGTTTCTCTGTACTCAAGCTGTCCAGAAGCCGCTGAGGTTTTCTTTAAGCTTAGCTCTTGAGGTCAAGCTATATATCTACATATGCCATGCAATATATTTTAACCTATTGTTTTCATTGTTTAAATTGTTTACAGTTTTATTTTCTTCTCAGCAACTTTGAGCAGTTACTTACTCCGGAGATCACACATTTGCATATATTATATCTTCTGTCTTGTGCGTTTGCAGGGTTGCATTTACAGGTCATGGCAGGTACAACATACTGCTACTCTATCTCATCAACAGTTATTTGATTGTGAATACCATTTATTTTCTGCTCTGCGAGCCAGGTTTACAATGGCATAGTCTCAGTTTCGGAAGAAAATTTTAATCATTGCTTCAGCAAAAACGCTGAGCATAATGGAGATTTCTATATTTCTTTTGGTTTTCAAACATAAGAGGAGAGAAAATAATACTGAGAGCGAGAAACAACTACTATGTAGATCTTTGAGAGAGACTGGCGAAATGCGAAATTGTTTTTCTTTTTTTAATGATGCGTAATGAAACTTTTACAGGTTCATGGGTTCATAAGATGTCCTAAGTTTGACCATTTGTAATTTTGCAATGATTTTTAAAGTGTGCCTAGTTGTGTTTTGTGTTTTAATATTATTATGGGAATATAATTGTTTTATATAGATAAAAGTATAAGTTTTGGTTGTGATGCTTTAACCATATTTGATTTTAATTTTTTTTATTTGTTATTTTGAAATTTGAATGTAATTTTTTTATTATATTATGTTTTTCTCTAATTTTATATCTTATACTGAATATTTTTGGTATTTTTGGTGGGAATTTATTGGTGAAATCTTTATCTTTTGTTATATAAAATTTGTTTTTGATTGTATATATGGATTCATGATGAATTTTTTTAAACATTTTGATTACAAAGAATTCACCCAACAATATTGTGATTCTAATAAATCCTTATTAAATTTTAAGCAATTTTGACTGAAAAATATACCAAAAAACCATTAAAAACATATTATAAACTACAACAATTTTAATTAACTTTAAAATATTAAAATTAATATTTTTTAATCCATTTAAATGTATGATCAACTAGTAAATTAATGCAAGGGAAATTTTTTAAATTAAATTTTAAAGAGCATATTGAATCAAAGTCCTCAGTGATTTAAGAAAAAAATACACAGCCAATCTGTGATTGAAAATTTTAAAAAATAAGAGCAAGGAGCCACCAGATGAAATCAAATACACAAAATTCTATATCGGTGAACATAAAAAGATATGATCAACTGTAAATCGGCAAATCTAAAAATATATGACCAACTGTACGTAAACGTAAATGCAATGACAATGTTTCAAATTAAATTTAAAACGAAGATTGATACAGTCCTGAGTAATTAAAAAACATTACACAACCATCTGCCATTGAAAAATTTAAAAACTGAGAGCAGGGAGCCACAAGTTGAAATCAAGTATATGAAATTCTGTTAAAGACATTCAACACCAAATATATATTTTTTTATCATAGAATTAAAATTTCACTCAGATTTCAAGAGCTTATGAAATTGGTAATTGAATAGGATTCTTCAACGTGGATTCTTAAACAGCTGGATTCTTAAAGAGATTTGCAGTTACACCAAAATTTAGAGGTGTAGGGGAAATTTCAAACCAGTGACTAGGATCGATTTAGAGGTATAGGTGTTGGTAAATTTTCAAACTAGTAACTAGTATCCTAGAATTATGTAGGTATTGGTAAATTTTCAAACTAGTAACTAGTATCCTAGAATTATGGATTTCTACCGAGCCCGCGTTTTAGCCCAGAAACGCTGCCCACCGGAAAACATTTCCTGCCCATCGCCGAGACCTGACATCCTTTCTGACATCGCCGATTGCCCTTGGGATCACCGCGTGACCCTGTCAGAGTTGATAACATAACCGCATTCATCACCTTGTCAGACCCACCGCCGCCATTAAACATAATGATCCATCGCGCGCCCACTGAAATTCAAATTTGTATGTGAAATTCAAATTTTTAACCCAGCCCGGCCTGGTAGACTACTCCGTTCAAAGTGACTACAGGCCACCGATTGATGGAAGAGGCCCGCAAGATTACATACCTCCCATGGATGGAAGCCGCCGATGGATGCAAGAGGCCCGATTCATGATTAAGATATACTGTTTAGACAATAAAATAGCATGAATATTGTGCCTCACCAGAACCGGTGAGTCGTCATTTGGATCATATGACTTTGGACTTTTGTGCAGAAGTTTCTACAGCTTGAAGCACCAGAAAAGTTGTGCTTTACCTCTCCTCTTTTGTAATTATATGATCGGTAGCAGAGCACACAACAGGAGATGCGAAAGATGTCATGGTGTCGAGCGATTCCATTTGCTCAGGTATTTAAAATTCAATGTAGTATGGCCTACACACTGAAACCCGGTTGCAGTAAGATGCTGAGGCGCAGCAAGATATACAGCTCCTGTTCTACCAAGGGGGAGAGCAGCTGCTAAATATTTCATCTCACCCATGGTAGCAAAATAGCAATACATTAGTCTCGATGACCTTCGTGAATGCCTGGAGATGAAGATTTATATGGATGAAGGGAACGGTAGTTTCTCTGTACTCAAGATTCCTAGAAGACGCTGAGGTTTTCTTTAAGCTTAGCTCTTGAGGTTAGGTTATATATCTACATATTCCATGCAATATATTTTAACCTATTTTTTTCATTGTTTAAATTGTTTACAGTTTTATTTTCTTCTCAGCAAACTTTGAGCAGTTACTTACTCCGAAGATCACACATTTGCATATATTATATCTTCTGTCTTGTGCGTTTGCAGGGTTGCATTTACAGGTTATGGCAAGTACAGCATAATGCTACTCTATCTCATCAGCAGTTATTTTATTGTGAATACCATTTATTTTCTGCTCTGCGAGCCAGGTTTACAATGGCATAGTCATGATTTCGGAGGAAAAATTTAATCATTGCTTCAGCAAAAACGCTGAGCATAATGGAGATTTCTATATTTTTTTTGGTTTTCAAACATAAGAGGAGAGAAAATAATACTGAGAGCGAGAAACAACTGCTATGTATATCTTTGAGAGTGACTGGCGAAATGTGAAATTGTTTTGCTTTTGTTAATGATGCGTAATGAAACTTTTACAGGTTCATGGGTTCATAAGATGTTCTAAGTTTGACCATTTGTAATTTTGCAATGATTTTTAAAGTGTGCCTAGTTGTGTTTTAATATTATTATGGGAATATAATTGTTTTATATAGATAAAATTATAAGTTTTGGTTGTGATGATTCAACGGATCAACGGAATAAATGTGAGGAGCTTATATTTGATTTTAATTCTTTTTATTTGTTATTTTGAAATTTGAATGTAATTTTTTTATTATATTATGTTTTTCTTCAATTTTATATCTTGAAATAATTTTATTAAATATATTGGATATTTTTGGTATTTTTGGTGGGAATTTATTAGTGAAATCTTTATTTTTTGTTATATAAAATTTGTTTTTGATTGAATATATGGATTCATCATGAAATTTTTTTTAAACATTTTGATTACAAAGAATTCACCCAACAATATTGTGATTCTAATAAATCCTTATTAAATTTTAAGCAATTTTGACTGAAAAATATACCAAAAAAACATTAAAAACATATTATAAACTACAACAATTTTAATTAACTTTAAAATATTAAAATTAATATTTTTTAATCCATTTAAATGTATGATCAACTAGTAAATTAATACAAGGGAAATTTTTTAAATTAAATTTTAAAGAGCATATTGAATCAAAGTCCTCAGTGATTTAAGAAAAAAATACACAGCCAATCTGCGATTGAAAATTTTAAAAAATAAGAGCAAAGAGCCACGAGATGAAATCAAATACACAAAATTCTATATCGGTGAACATAAAAAGATCTAGTATCCTAGAATTATGGATTTCATAGAGGTGCAGTGATTACTCTGACACCTCCCTCAAAAGTAAATTAGAAGAATCGAAACTGAGCCCATGCTCTTATACCAAATATTAGTAAACTTTCAACCAATAGAAATTCCATAGAAATACTATGATTACTCCAACAATTTTACAGCATAAAACCATCACAAATAAATTACTATGCCATCAAGCTCTAAAATCATAGAGGTGATGTGCCTACTAACCATGTGGGAAAACTTCATTGTCTCACGAATCTATGCCATCTAACTCCAAGGAAAAGGAGTCCACCTAGGATTCACACCACCAAGAACCCAAATAGGCTTAAATAAACAAGCAACGCTCTTAGTGGTATTGAGTCTGGAGAGGCCATCCAAAGTCTCTTGTATAGAGAGAATCGACCCTTGAACAGATAAATCTAGGCCTCTCTAATCATACCGATGAGATAAAGTCACAAGAGAACCTCTTGAGTCCCAAAACAAACAACAGAACCTCCCTCAAAAAAGTGATTGTTAAACTTGATCTCATGGAGATGGCATAGTTGTGATCTTGTCAACCCTAGGATGCAATGAATCGTCTTAATCGATAGTTGTTAGGAGCAAAACCCACAATTATTCAAGCGTGACATGAAGACCATGAACCCAATGACATCGTATGTAATCAATATGGACAATGGTATTGTTGATAAGTGTAGCGAGAGAAGGTCTACTATGGTGCGTGCCTTAGCCAAAAAGACCATGATTTGTCTTCCTTTGCCCATGGACGAGTTCGTGGAGATGGTGAATTCATGCGTAGTGTTGGAGGATCAGTTACATGGACCTTCTTCAGTTTGACTACAAGTTCGAAAGGCAGTTACAAATTTAGAAGAGAACGAGTTGGGAGCTTCAGTCCTTGATTGAAGCAAGGACAAGTTAGAGAACTAGTTAGACTCTGTTAACTATTCAATCAAAACACATGTTCTAAATTTGTAACTTGCAAATTTTAGCATGGATCGAATCAATAAAGGAGGACAAAGGCACAAATTTTCATAGTTGTTTTATGCACAAAGTACTGTGACAAGACACAGCTCATGAGATTGTGAGAGAGAGCAAAAAATTGCATGAGAGATCTTTGTTGTGAGTGCATATCTTGGAGGATCCAATACGCAGCATTGAAGAGAGCTTTTCTCGTGGCAGAATTGTGCTAGGAAATATGGCAATTCTGCGCTAGGAAATAGGAGTCAAGCCCTAAAGAATAGGGATTCCTCTACACTAGGAACTAGGAAACCTGTGCATAAGGAAATAGGGACTATCTAAGCGTAAGAAAGTAGGAGCAAGGGTCTGTGTGTTTGCAAGGTCAGTCTAGCTAGGACAAGATTGTTTTCAGGGTGATAGTTTGAAGAGCATAGCAGAGTAGTTCCTTGGATAGAAATGTGTCGGTCCTAGGGCTAAGGTCAAATCATAGTTTAGAAGGAGCCTCAAATTTACGTGCATGGAAGAAGCAAATCACAGTAGTGTTGGAAGATAATGGGGTAGCAGAGTATGTCAAGTAGGCAATAATGCCACCTCAAGATCCCCAACGGTTGGCCCAACACACTGATAATGACACCAAGGCAAGAAGGATCATTCTATATGGGGTTAGAGATCATATTATTCCTCATCTCAATGAGAAGAAGGCAGTGTATGAGATGTTTAAATTTAAAGCCATCTTCAATTTGTTTCAGGCTTCCAGTGATGTCATGAAGCTTGCTCTCAAAGAGAAGCTAAGAAGTAAGAAAATGAGCAAAGATGAGCCCATCATCACATATCTTTCAAAGTTCACTCAAGTTCAAGATGAGCTAGGTGGTGTGGGCATGAATGTAGCAGATAGTGACCTTGTGAGTCCCACGCTACTGGGACTCCATAAGTCTTGGTATAGTTTCCAAGATGCAGTAAGTGGCAGAGAGAATATTCCTAGTTGGGAAAGGTTATGGAGTGATTGTGTTCAAGAAGAGATCCGGAGAAGGGCGAGAGCTAGTAGAGAAACTCTTGTAGAGGATGAGGAGAAATTTTCCCTAGCAGGCGAAGGTAGCAAAGCCAAGGGCAAGAAGGGCCAAGGAGAGGTTGAGTCCAGTCAGAAGGGCGAGAAGAAGGAGGATCTAAGCAAGATCAAGTGCTTCCATTGCCATGAGTTTGGACATTATGCCACCAAGTGCCTTAATTGGAAGGATTCCAGTAAGGATCATGTAGGTGCATTAGCGGAGGTAGATGCATTTTCTGCTTAGTTAGAGAAAGATTTCCCATTGATAGCTTGCATGGCAAGCTCAGCAGACAACAGTGTATTGTATATTGATTCATGAGCATCCTTCCACATGACCAAGAACAAGAAGTATTTCAGCTACCTAAACAAGAAGGACATGCAATTTCAGATTGAGCTAGGAGGTGCAGGTTCCTTCTGACAAAGTCTGAAGTTGGATGCATTCTCCCATCATATGTCTAGAAGCACCATTATCAATAATCCATACATTCTCATTCTTGAAAGTCCCAGACAAAGCAGAAAATAAACTTCCATCCATTACTTCTAGCTTGGAAATGATCTTCAAAATGAAACCCTTGATGAATGTAGTGAGATTCCCAACAAAATTGAAGCCCTTGTTTATAACCCTTGCCATAATGCCAACTAGGATGTGATCTTCAGTCTCTTTCTTGCACCTTAGCTCTGATACTATGTTCGAAAAATGTTTGAACATGTTCGAGTTGCGTTTGACCTGGCTTGAACCTGATGAACAACCTTTGCGCCTTCAATCATTGTTCCGCACGTCCTGAACATGGACGCGCTGCACGAACCCGACTCAACCTGAACGCACCCGCAATGAACATTGTTCTGCACGCGTCCTGCGGGAGGACCCCGTGAGGTCAGCAAATTTGATACGGGCACCCTCAACCAAAACGACTCGACTTGAATGCGTTTGGTCTGGCGCCCTCAACCGAAAAGACCCGACCCGAACGGTTTTGGGTGAGCACCCTCAAATGAAACGACACGATGCACCCAATTGAACTAAGGCACAAGGGAGAAAACAACAAAGAGGCCGCACGAACGTGCACAAGGCACCCGTGCGGTCACAACTTAGCAAATTTGATACGGCCACCCTCAAATGAAACAACTCGACCCAAACGCGTTTGGGCAAGCGCCCTCACACAACGTGACACGACGTGCATGACCGAATGAAGGCACAAGGGAGCAACTGACAAACGGGCCGCACAAACATGCACAGCGCACCCGTGCGGTCACAACTTAGCAAATTTGATACGTGCGCCCTCAACCGAAATGACCTGACCCAAACGAGTTTGGGCAGGCACCCTCAACCAAAACGACCCGACTCGAACGCGTTTGGGCAGGTGCCCTCAACCGAAACGACCCAACCCGAACTGGTTTAGGCAGGCGCCCTGAAACGAAACGACAAGGTGTGCCCGACCAAACGAAGGCACAAGGGATCAAACAACAAACGAGCAGCACGAACATGCACAAGGCACCCGTGCAGTCAAAACTTAGCAAATTTGATACGGCTGCCCTAAAATGAAACAACCCAACCCAAACGTGTTTGGGCAGGCGCTCTCACACGACGCGACACTACGTGCACGACTGAATGAATGCATAAGGGATAAAACGGCAAACGGGCCGCACGAATGTGCAAAAGGCACCCGTGAGGTCACAACTTAGAAAATTTGATACAGTCGCCCACAAACGAAATGACCTGACCCGACTCAAACGCGTTTGGGCAGGCGCCCTCACACGGCGTGCCCGACCGAACAAAGGCACAAGGGAGCAACTGGCAAACGGGCCGCACGAATGTGCACAGGGCACCAGTGCGGTCACAACTTAGCAAATTTGATACGGGCGCCCTCAACCGAAACGACCTAGCCTAAACGCATTTGGGCGGGCGCCCTAAATCGAAATGACCTGACCTGACTTGAACACGTTTCGGCGGTGCCCTCAACTGAAACGACCCGACCCGAATGGGTTTGGGCGGGCACCCTCAAACCAAACGACATGCCGCGCCCGACCGAACGAAGGCACAAGGGAGAAAACGACAAACGGGCCGCACGAATGTGCACAAGGCACCCGTGTGGTCACAACTTAGCAAATTTGATACGACCGCCCTCAAACGAAACGACCCAACCCGAACGCGTTTGGGTGGGCACCCTCACACGATGCGCACGACCGAACAAAGGCACAAGGGAGCAAACGACAAACGGATTGCCCGAACGTGCACAGGGCACCCGTGCGGTCACAACTTAGCAAATTTGATACAAGCGCCCTCAACCGAAACGACTCGATCCAAATGCGTTTGGGAGGGCGCCCTCAACCGAAACGGCCCGACCCGAATGCGTTTGGGTGGGCGCCCTCAATCGAAATGACTCGACTCGAACGGGTTTGGGCGGGCGCCCTCAAACAAAATGACACGGCGCGCCCGACCGAACGAGGCACAAGGGAGAAAATGGCAAACGGGCCACACGAACGTGCACAAGGCACCCGTGCGGTCACAACTTAGAAAATTTGATATGGCCGCCCTCAAACGAAACGACCCAACCCGAGCGCGTTTGGGCAGGCGCCCTCACACGGCACGATATGGTGCGCAGGACCGAACGAAGGCACAAGGGAGAAAACAACAAACGAGCTGCACAAACGTGCAAAAGGCACCAGTGCATTCACAAATTAGCAAATTTGATACAGCCACCCTCAAACAAAACGACCCGACCTTACCCGAACGCATTTGGGCGGGCACCCTCACACGGCGCGCCTGACCAAACGAAGGCACAAGGGAGCAAACGACAAACGAGCCACACGAATAGGAAATCTCAGGAAGAAATAATTCTCCAAGGCCTCCACCTAGCACCTAGCATGGTCTCCCCAGCTTCTTGGAAAGCTATCCTTGACATAGGGGACACCATCAGGATCTTCAAAACTCCTCTAGAAGGATTCATCAAACTCAGCTTTGATGGAGCCTCTAAAGGCAATCCGGGGCAAGTAGGGGTTGGAGGGATTTTTCGAGATCATCATGGCACAACAAGATTCATATATGATGACTCTTGTGGCTTTGCTAGCAATAATGAAGCATAATTCATAGGAGTGCACCAAGGTCTCCTCTTGGCCATCAGGTTAGGATACAAAAAGCTAGTAATCGAAGGAGACTCTCAGTTGGTTACGAACACTTTCAAAAAACTTAATCAAGGAAAGAAATGGGGCAAACTAAGCCAAAGATGGCGTACTTCTTCACATGTGTAGGGATTGGAGGATACAAATAAGAAATTTGATTATATCATTATCACCCATGTAAGGAGGGAAGGAAACAGAGCAGCTGACCTTCTGGAAAATTGTGGTTGTGCTCACCTGAATGAACCTATTGAATTAAGCATGCCTCCTAATCTCGGGGAAGAACGATGGATCAAGCTGCAGAGCATCAAAGAGCAGGACAGGTCGGAGGGCAGAGCTCACCCACAGTTCTCGAACTCAGCTCCCCGATCGGGGTGCAACGAAGAAGATCGACCCTCCCATCAGTGTTAATGGTAGTGTCCCTGGGGTTGAAGCCAACCACCTTCCACATGAGTGGCAAGGGCGGCATGTCATACTGTCGCATGCAGCATGAGGTGAGGTAGCGAGACAGAGGCCCACACATGGAGCTTAAAATAGGGTGGAGGAAGGCGTGGGGGTTTTTTTATGATGAAATACTTTGGTGCAGGCACGAAAATGGGATAAAAAACCTCCATTGCACTTCCACCATGATGAAACTCAGGTATGTGCTTGGTTTCCTCTCCCTTGTTCATGCCATGTTTATGTTTTATGATTTGGGGTGGTCTCTATGGGAGCCTAAGGTGATTAAGCTGGACTAGTATAGTCTTATGCTGGGTAGGGGAGAGCGGAACCATTACGACTCTGGTTGGGGGAAGGTTGGGGTTCTTTTGGGTCTCTGCCTCTGTGTCAGAGTAGGAATTGGGCATGGCCTCAACTTGCACCTGAGTGTGTGTCTATCAGGTAAGGGATGCCAACAAGATGGAATGGTGAGGGGTCAGGCAATCCTGCCAGGGTATAGAGTTAAGGAGCAGTCATGGGTTGTGTTTAGTTCAAAAGCTTTGTTGGTTTATACCACCTTGAGCTACTTGGGCTCAGTGTGCATGAGGAATGGGAGAGGGAATTCCACCCAGGCCCGAGCAATGGGTAGCGATGCCTCCTTTGTCAATTTAGAGGGTGGGAGTTATGATGAGAGAGATGACACCAGAAGGGAGGTCAGGAGATTGAAGGAAGGCATGAGCTCTTTGGGTTATGGGGATAATTTATGGGGTGCGTGCGACCATCAGGGATAGGGGGTGGCAGAAATTAAGCAGGGCATGAGGGCGATGGGTCCACAGAGGGACGGGCAGGGGAGAAATCTTGGGAAGAGGCCCCCGGGTCACCTTTCTTCTGATAACTGGGATGCATGGACCTTTGATCGTTTTCATTATATGTAATTATGCCTTTGTTTGATTGTGTGGATAGGTCACCTACCCGGAAACCTAGTCAAAGATTGTGGGATGGCATGCTCCAAGAGTCCTGCAGCTCGCGACCATTCCAAGAGCCCTGCAGCTTGAGTTCGTGGCTGGAAAGATAAAGGGAAGGCAGTAGAAGCCCAACCCAGCTCACCCCCAAGCAAGCCGAGAGGAAGGAGGCCTGCAGTCGATGTGATCCAAGAGGCAGCGAAAGCATACCACGAGAACACATCAAAGGAAATTCAAAAGCTCATTGAAAAATGGGAAGCTGACATAAATAGTCTTGCAGAGACAAATATGGATACTAAGGAATGGAGAGGTTTAATACTAGATTTAGGACAAACAAGGGGTAGACTAACATAATTCAAGCAGACACTGTATCTTTATTGGTCTATGAAGAGCATCCTTGGCAAAGCCTTGGAGCAGATCTCTATAAGCCTGGTGAAATTAGCCCAAGACTTCCCAGACTACAAGAGCGAGTTTGATAAGATCAAGTTCCAGCTAAGAAAACAGGATGGGCGCCTCAAGCGTATTGACTACCACCTCCCGTGTATTTCCAAGCCTTTTGAGTAGGCCAGTACCTCGGTTCAGGATCCGGCACCAATGGAGTCAGCCTCAATTCTAGACGAGGCTGAGTAGTTCATGGTTGTTTTAATCTACCTTTTTTTTAGTATTTATATGCGGCTAACATTTAAATTTCAAGGATCCAGTAAATATGTTAGTCAATCTGTGAGAAACTATATATGTGTGAGTATCCAGGCTTAGTTTGTTTGGTATGATAGACTCAAAACCTTATTTTTTTGGATGGCATACCATGCCATAAAGTGGCCAACAGACTCGGTTCCCCGCTCAGGATGGGTTGAGACCACCAAACTGGTAAATCTAGTTGTTTGTTGTTTATAAAATGAATGAAAAGGAGTCCTACCAAGCTTACAAAAAAAAACACTATAAAATGTATAAAATTAATAACAATAACAAATTCTAAAATTACATACATACATATATGTAATGAAATAATAAAAAATATACTAAGTATAAGATAAAAATGCAAACCATACTACACCATGTGCAATACTATTGGATTCTCAATGCCATGAGCCGATAAAACACTATCATTAAGTTGAAGCAAAATTTAATGGCACATGTACATATTATAGCTCTATCAAGCTATGTGTCTCCATCAAGCTCCATAGCATGATGAAGCTATGTAGTTTAATTCAGGGTTTTATTTAGTCCTAGATGGACCTTTTAAAAGCTTTGATGGAGGGCTTAAAAAATACCCTCACAAAGATACATTTTCAACCTTTGGAACATAAGTTCTTCCAAAAAAGAGTAACCCAACTCCATCGAACTCACCCTTATTTTATTTGGAAATTACAATAATATAATAATATTTATCTTAATTGGCTTATTCATAAAATAAATAATTATGTAATATGGTTTTGTGTATTTATTTTCTCATGAGAATAATATAAAAAGTAAATAATTGAAATAAAATATTTAGAAAACAATTACTTTGAATTCTAGTTTTACATGTAAACATGACAAACAAATAAATATTATAAAATAAATATTTGTGAGTTTAGTTCTAATTTATATATTCATAATATAAATATTTGTAATTTTTTTATAATTCTGTGACAATTCACATTAATAAATCCACTTGTACATGCCAACATGGCAAACAAAAATTTAACTACCCTACTTTATAGAACTTGACAATATAGCATACAACACTTCTTTAAATATATGGTGATATACTCCACTTCCAATAAGATCAATAAAAAATTATTTCACGTTAACACCACATAGTAAGAATGGTGCTAACTTGTCCGTCAAATATGGTGATTATATACTTCATTTTTAATATGATACATAAACATTTACACCACATTAACACCACATAACGTAAGTGGTGCTAACTTATGGTGATATAATTCATTTTTAATATAATACATAAACATTTACATCACATTAACACCACATAACTTAAGTGGTGCTAACTTATAGTGATATACTTAATTTTTAATATAATACATAAATATTTACACCACATAACTCAAGTGGTGCTAACTTATGGTGATATACTCCATTTTTAATATGATACATAAACATTTACATCACATTAACAACACATAATGTAAGTGGTGCTAACTTATGGTGCTAAAAGAGAGCTTTTCTTGTTGTGGTAATTTGTATTGGTTGAAAGTTTACTAATATTTGGTATCAGAGTCTGGGCTCAGTTTCGAATCTTCTAAGTTACTTTTGAGGGAGGTGTCGTAGTAATCACTGCACCTCTATGAAATCCATAATTCTAGGATACTAGTTACTAGTTTGAAAATTTACCAATACCTACATAATTCTAGGATACTATTTACTAGTTTGAAAATTTACCAACACCTATACCTCTAAATCGATCCCAGTTACTGGTTTGAAATTTCCCCTACACCTCTAAATTTTGGTGTAACTGCAAATCTCTTTAAGAATCCAGCTGTTTAAGAATCCACGTTGAAGAATCCTATTCAATTACCAATTTCATAAGCTCTTGAAATTTGAGTGAAATTTTAATTCTATGATTAAAAAAAAAATATTTGGTGTTGAATGTCTTTAACAGAATTTCATATACTTGATTTCAACTTGTGGCTCCCTGCTCTCAGTTTTTAAATTTTTCAATGGCAGATGGTTGTGTAATGTTTTTTAATTACTCAGGACTGCATCAATCTTCGTTTTAAATTTAATTTGAAACATTGTCATTGCATTTACGTTTTGGTCATATATTTTTAGATTTGCCGATTTACAGTTGATCATATCTTTTTATGTTCACCGATATAGAATTTTGTGTATTTGATTTCATCTGGTGGCTCCTTGCTCTTATTTTTTAAAATTTTCAATCACAGATTGGCTGTGTATTTTTTTCTTAAATCACTGAGGACTTTGATTCAATATGCTCTTTAAAATTTAATTTAAAAAATTTCCCTTCCATTAATTTACTAGTTGATCATACATTTAAATGGATTAAAAAATATTAATTTTAATATTTTAAAGTTAATTAAAATTGTTGTAGTTTATAATATGTTTTTAATGGTTTTTTGGTATATTTTTTAGTCAAAATTACTTAAAATTTAATAAGGATTTATTAGAATCACAATATTGTTGGGTGAATTCTTTGTAATCAAAATGTTTCAAAAAAAAATTCATCATGAATCCATATATACAATCAAAAACAAATTTTATATAACAAAAGATAAAGATTGCACCAATAAATTCCCACCAAAAATACTAAAAATATTCAGTATAAGATATAAAATTAGAGAAAAACATAATATAATCAAAAAAATTACATTCAAATTTCAAAATAACAAATAAAAAAAATTAAAATCAAATATGGTTAAAGCATCACAACCAAAACTTATACTTTTATCTATATAAAACAATTATATTCCCATAATAATATTAAAACACAAAACACAACTACGCACACTTCAAAAATCATTGCAAAATTACAAATGGTCAAACTTAGGACATCTTATGAACCCATGAACCTGTAAAAGTTTCATTACGCATCATTAAAAAAAAAAAGCTCGCATTTCGCCAGTCTCTCTTAAAGATCTACATAGCAGTTGTTTCTCGCTCTCAGTGTTATTTTCTCTCCTCTTATGTTTGAAAACCAAAAGAAATATAGAAATCTCCATTATGCTCAGCGTTTTTGCTGAAGCAATGATTAAAATTTTCTTCGGAAACCGAGACTATGCCATTGTAAACCTGGCTCGCAGAGCAGAAAATAAATGGTATTCACAATCAAATAACTGCTGATGAAATAGAGTAGCAGTATGTTGTACCTGCCATGACCTGTAAATGCAACCCTGCAAACGCACAAGACAGAAGATATAATATATGCAAATGTGTGATCTCCGGAGTAAGTAACTGCTCAAAGTTGCTGAGAAGAAAATAAAACTGTAAACAATTTAAACAATGAAAACAATAAGTTGAAATATATTGCATGGCATATGTAGATATATAGCTTGACCTCAAGAGCTAAGCTTAAAGAAAACCTCAGCGGCTTCTGGGCATCTTGAGTACAGAGAAACTACCGTTCCCTTCATCCATATAAATCTTCATCTCCAGGCATTCACGAAGGTCATCGAGACTAGTGTATTGCTGTTTGGCTGCCATGAGTGAGATGAAATATTTAGCAGCTGCTCTCCCCCTTGGTAGAACAGGAGCTGTATATCTTGCTGCGCCTCAGCGTCTTACTGCAACCGGGTTTCAGTGTGTAGGCCATACTACATTGAATTTTAAATACCTGAGCAAATGGAATCGCTGGACACCATGACATCTTTTGCATCTCCTGTTGTGTGCTCTGCTACCGATCATATAATTACAGAAGAAGAGAGGTAAAGCACAACTTGTCTGGTGCTTCAAGCTGTAGAAACTTCTGCACAAAAGTCCAAAGTCATATGATCCAAATGACGACTCACCGGTTCTGGTGAAGCACAATATTCATGCTATTTTACTGTCTAAACAGTATATCTTAATCATGAATCGGGCCTCTTGCATCCATCGGCGGCTTCCATCCATGGGAGGTCTGTAATCTTGCGGGCCTCTTCCATCAATCGGTGGCCTGTAGTCACTTTGAACGGAGTAGTCTACCAGGCCCGGCTGGGTTAAAAATTTGAATTTCACATACAAATTTGAATTTCAGTGGGCGCACGATGGATCATTATGTTTAATGGCGGCGGTGGGTTTGACAAGGTGATGAATGCGGTTATGTTATCAACTCTGACAGGGTCACGCGGTGATCCCAAGGGAAATCGGCGATGTCAGAAAGGATGTCAGGTCTCTGCGATGGGCAAGAAATGTTTTCCGGTGGGCAGCGTTTCCGGGCTAAAACGCAGGCTCGGTAGACTACTCCAAACCCGAGAGCTCGAGGCTCCAGGACAACTTAGTCAAATAGTGACTCGACATGAAAACCCGAGAGCTCGAGGCTCCAGGACAACTTAGTCAAATAGTGAAATAGGGTTTCGGATGGTTTGGAATTTATGGTTTATAATATATAATTTAAAATGTTACCCTTTTCCTGAAGTTTAATCTGGACGTGAAAACCCGAGAGCTCGAGGTTCCAAGACAACTTAGTCAAATAGTGAAATAAGGTTTCGATAAGGTTTCGATGGTTTGGAATTTATGGTTTATAATATATAATTTAAAATGTTACCCTTTTCCTGAAGTTTAAAATGTTATATATATATATATATATGCTTGTGTTATGTGGTGTATGTGAGGGAGAGTTATGATAATATTTTTTTTATTACTTATATATAATTTATGATATATTTACATTGTGCGCTTTTAATATATAATTATATATTGTAATTACAATATATTTTTAAATATAAATATTTAAAAGTTAATGAAATAATAAAATTAATAAATAAATAGTTAGATTAAACTATATTTATCTAGTTTTAATTTAGTTATTTATATTTTATTTATATAATTTTATAAAATAGATATATGTTATTATTTTAATATGGAGATAGAGTTTATGGGCCAAGTTACTGAGATAGTAAAAATATTATAAGCTTTCAAAATGTCATAACTTTCAATCTGAAGGTGGGAATAAGAAGAAATTTTAATCATTTGCATGTTGTCCAAGAGGGCGGAGCATTGGAGCAATCAAGAATGAAAACCAAAGAAATACAAAATTACTCAAAAGACAACAAGCCAAGGTAATTCAAAAATGACATTAGTAAAATTTACATGGGGGGCCTTTAATTTCTAAGGAAACTAAGGGGAGTTGTTGAGGGGGGCCTACAATCATTGGTGTTTGATACAAAACACATCTCTCGAGGGAAGAACACTCAAAGGCAAATATTTCCCTTCCTCCTCATTTGTGGACTAGATATTCTAGCCAAGGAAATCAACAAAGGGATCCAATTTATGGAAGGTCTTCATTCTAGCCTTCCTTCTTGTAGGAAATTGGACTACATGGCACATTAGGTAAGGATTGAATGTAAAACTAGGACTAGACCCTTGGATTGGATAAGGAAATCCCTATAACTTTATCCAACAACCTCATAGAGCACCTTAACCTAAAGGGATGTTATGTCCTTATAGATGTAAAAGCACAAAACCCATAGGAATGGGGGTGTGCGTGATGGAAATCAACCATTGATGTGGATCTCTTAGGATAGGATGCAGTGGATTGTGATTCCTATGTCAATATCCTCACAATGAACTTCATCAAGCCTTGAGAGGAAATTTAGGATGACCTAGTATGGTCCAAATATCTTAGAAATGGGGATTTCACTGCAAAACTAGGCTATGAATCTCACTCTGGATCTATATTTCCTGGAGAAACTCATTGGTGGTGGAAACCTTTATGGAAACTACATGTGCCCCTAAATGCAAAATTATACTCTAGTTGACATTAAACAACAAATTGATAACTTGGAACAATCTCATCATGAGGGGCTAGGAAGGACCTACTCACTACTATTTATGTAAATTTTCATTAAAGAATGTTGTTCATTTATTTATCTCTTGTGCATACACAGTGTAGGTAATCAACAAGGTAATGTCATAACTACATATAAATGGATCATGGTCATCCACAAGTCTGGTGGACTATGTAAAAACATAGCTAGAAAACAAAGACAAGGCCTCATTTATGGGTTTTCCTTACATACTAAAACATCATATTGTGAGCCAGTCTTATTGGAACTGAACCGGTTCCGGAAAACCGGCCAGTCCGACCGGTTTGGAGGCAAAACCGGTCTAAACCGGCCCTCCAAACCAATGTAAACCGGTTTGGAGACTGGTTCCATCGGTTCACAAGGCTAGGCATTAATTTTTAATTTTTTTTTTAATTGTTATTTTTCCTAGTTACTAACGCTACCCTACACCACCACCGCGCCGCGCCCTCCCCCCCCCCCCCCACCCCCACACTAAAGCTACTTAAACACCCTCACCCCCTCTATTTCATTCACATTATTCTTTCGAGTCTCTTGCAATTCTTGTGTTGAGTTTGGTGAGGAGAATTCAGAGAGTTTTTTGCAAGGTTGTTTTGAGGGAGAGTTTTTGTAGATTTTAAGAGTTGATTGGAGTCTTGGAGAGTTGTTGGGTTGGCAGATTTTTTAGCTACTTCAAAGATTTTTTTTTCCCAAAGATCTGTGGGTTTTCTTCAGTGATTTTTGCAACTCGTAAGATTTTTTTATTTATTTTGTTGGGGCTGCTACATAGTCGATTTCAGAAGATATTCTCTAGAAATTTAGAGGGTAAATCAAGGGTCAGGGGAATCAAGCCATAATCCCATTGTAGACTTGGATGCCACTCATTCTTCAAATGAGGATGAGGAGGATGATCAGGATGATGATTCTGATGATGATTGATGATTGTTGATTTGATCATTGAATTTTTGTAGTTGTAGCTTGTAGTATTGTAGGTTGTAGTATATTGTATAATACTATGATCTATGATGTTATTTTGGACTATAAAGGCCTTTTAGAGCCTAGTTCTTGATGTTTGTAACATTTTTTGTTCAACAATGTTTTGCACTAATTGCTATTTTGGTTATGTGCACTATTACTTGCTATATAAATGAGAACTTTTGCATATTTTTGTATAAATGGTTTGGATTCATATGGATTCATATCAATATATCTATTTTTTCTTTAAAATATGAATACTTTATGTGTTTTTGGTAAGCCAGTTTTTTTCCGGTTCTGGTCCGATTCTGACCAGTTCCCAGTCCACAAGGTTTTCTGGTTCGATGACCGGTTTGGTTCTGATAACATTTTTGTGAGTGAAGAACTCGGTTATTCTACAATCATAACATCACATTGGAGTTTACGATAAGCTTAGTTGTAAAACTGAGTATGGAACATAAGGTCGAGCCCAAGCCATAGAAGAGGGACTTTCCTATCATGCCTCATATCACTCTTTTAACTTCATGGGGATTTTCAATGGAGCTGCACAAAGACATCCAACAAGATATGGTGATGGTGTAGTACTTTTTCTCACTCAAACACATTGTGTACATGTTAGATATGCTCCCAGGAAATGTACCAAAAATCAAGTGGAATTCCTTGCTTTGCACGAGTTTGCTACATGTTGCTTCCATAAAGAAATGTTAAAAATATTTAGGTGAAGGGGGACTCCAAGCTGATCATAAAACAAGAAAATAACAAAATCAAACTTGAGAATATTCACCTGTAGTCTATTCTTCAAGACATAAAAGGCGATCTCTCCTCCTTTGACTAGATATCCTTCACTCACATTCGACATGAGCTCAATATCATTGCTAATGGGCTTTCCAAAGACGCTCTAGGACTTCCAATGGGGACATTTCCCACCTTTGATCTCTAGGATGGAGTGGAATATTATTAGCTGGTCATACATGCATAATGAGGATCTTGATTGTTTTTTTGTTTACAATTTTTTCATTTCCCTTGTTTGTATGCCACAATGATTTCAACCAAAATCAATATTTTAGTAGTTGTTTTTCCCAATTTTATTGTATGGCTCTAATATATAGTTTTTGATGTCATAAAAGGGGAATAGTTGCTCTTGCAAATCCCTATACAAACTATAATCAATTTTGTTGGAAGCTAGAAGGAAGAATCAAAAAAGAAATGCCATGTATGGCAAACAGTGGTTTTGAAATACCATTCAGGTTATGAAAATGTTGTCAATAAGACATACATATGTAAATTCACCCTCATGAATATAAAATTTTTGCCTCTAAGAAAATAAGAAGAAGAAGAAGAGAAATTGTTACACCCTAGATACTATGCAATTCCAACTAAATGATTCAAAATCATTGCTAATCTACATGTATGAAATAAATTATCCCAAATCAACTACTAGCTACTCACAAACATATATAAGTCATCCATCCATCTTTGTTCATATGTCAAACTTTAAGGACTCCTAAAATATTATTTTATAATTAGTTTGCATCTACAACCATCTCATTTTTTAATGCACAATTTATTTGTAAAATGTTTTTCCCAATTTAAGGCTCACCTATATCTAAAGGTAAAATTCTGCATTTTATTTTTATCTTTTTAATGAGAAATATCTGTATATTCTACATGAGAAATATGCATGTTTCACTCTTTGAAAAGTTATTAGACTTGACAATAAGGTTTGAAACTATTATAGCAAAGCTCATCATATCACTTATGGCAACGGAATTTAAGTGGGGAAGATAACAATCATTTCTCTCAAACATCCTAGATAAAGCCAATTGACAAATACTCTTAAAATTTATCACTATATACTATTTCATTAAAGGTTAATAAGGATTTCACCTTAAACAAATTTTTAATGAAAACATGTATTTATAAATGAGAAAATTCAAAGCATTTGAAGTCAAAATCAATAAAGATAATATTTACAAATAAAGTTTTTTTAATTAAAAAAACAATACCTCAATAAAAGTATTTATTTATAAATGAGAAAATAGATGAAATGGGAGATAAATTCACATGTATAAAGGAAAAAAATATAAATATTTGGAGTCAAAATCAATAAAAGAAAATATTATAAATATTTTTTTTTTTATTCAAAAACAATTATTTAATAAAGCTATGTATTTATAACCCCATGGTTTCCATATTTTGATGCTAACACAATGGTGGTAACAAAAATGTCGATCTAGGCAAGGTTACATTACTTCCCACTTCCCTGGTTACATTACTTCCCACTTCCCTATTGGCACCACCAGGTTCTAGAAGGCATCACCGGGTTTTAGAAGGCATCATGAACTCATGTAACCTTCCACATCCCTATTGGCACCACCAGGTTCTAGAAGGCATCACCGGGTTCTAGAAGGCATCATGAACTCTTTGGGAAGGTTCCTAAAGATGGATCGCGAAAGAATGGACAAATGTATCTTCACTTTTGCACACATTTGTGTGGAGATGGATTGATGGATTGATGGATCGCGAAAGAATGGACAAAGGTATCTTCACTTTTGCATGTATTTGTGTGGAGATGTATTTAAGCAAAGGACTTCTCGATTGTATTCATATGAGGCATAAAGATTCTAGGTGGGCACAATGGTTAGATTTTGAAAATACCGCATTTAGGTGCAGGATCTGCCATCAAACAGGGCACTTGCAACATGCAATCAAGCAAAGAAAAGGTCGAATAAAAGATTGCCAAATAAAAGAGGATGGAAATTCCTAAATCCTCCATCTTCAAAGGATGAGGATGAAGAAATGGATGAACCCAACAACATCCGAGACACAAAATCACCAAGGTTCACAAAAGGAGGGAGAAGAGAATTAGAAAGACCAGAATAAATAGACAGACATTCCAATAACTCAACAGTGATCTCGACCAGTGAGAACCAACATGAGGAAAAGAGCAACAATCAAGGACTAAATGGAACTAAGCATTATCCACACGTTCTCATGTCTCTAAGAGCTCAAATTCATATAAAGAAATCCAAAACCTTCCAAGAAATAATGAGTTGGCAATTGTTTCAACTACTCCATCCCTTGGGGTTTAGAAAAAAAATCCAAAAGAAAAAAGGAAAAAAAGAGAAAAACAATATATCTGGTCATTTGTAATTTATTTATTTTATATTTTTTTTGGTAGGTTGACTACTTTGAGTGCTTTATGCACATCCCCTCCCCTGGTCCCTTGGAACAATACATGAATCTACTACAATGTAACTTTTTATTCTTCTTTAATAGAAAGTTGTTGATTTTTCCACAGGAATTTAAAATGTAAATATATATATATATATATATATATATATATGAGAAAATTTAAAGAGATGGGAGGAGATTGGAGTCAAAATCAATACCTTGTGTAATACTTTGAAGACATTTTTTTAAATAGCATAGTTGAAATATGTTACAAATTAGAATTTGTTTCAATATTTTTCCAACCATTTTTATTTAAATTTTGGTTACAAATAGTTAGAATTGTAAAGTTTAATTGTTGAAATTGCACAATCCAAGAGAAATAGAGTGTCTAAGACATTCAATCTAAATTTGCAATTAAAAATGCAAATCTAGTAATGAAAATTTACAATTCCAGCAATTCTTCTATAATCAGATTCTAATCAGAATGCCTAAAAAATTCCAAAACATAAAACATTAACATTTTGTAGCGTCAAACAAACTTTTGACATTTTATAGTATAATTGCATTTTTAGTATCAGTCTCCTTCATAATCTGTAAAATTTGTATTCATATTTAAAGCCTTATTGAAACATATGGATCTGATACTTTGTTGTATCTACACTTTATGAAGAAATAAAACCTTGGTTATAGGAAAGATTTAATATATGTATCTTATACTTAGTCATGGTTACAAGGTATGACAAAATAAAACCCAACACATTAAATTGTAAAAAAATCCAACAATAAAAACTACATAGTAAAGACACAAGCCCTATAACTTATATGAATGGAAAAACTTGAATTGTGAGCATGAGAGATCAAATACAAACCCACATGATAACCATATATAAATAAAATAAAAAAACAACTTAAAAATACAAACTCACAAAGTTACATTGTCAGTATTAAAGAGAAACAAAAAAACATAAATTGAAAAAATAAATTACAGATATATTAAAAAAGAAATAATATAAACCCCACATATATATATATATAATTTTTCTAATATAAATTAGATCTAATTACATAAATATATTTAATTATATAGATGATGTTTAACCTTAGTAAGACACTAATAATTGTGATTCTATTTTTTAAGCACCAGTGCTTGAAACCATACTACAATCACTAAGACAAAACAAATGTCATTAAAACACCACTATCGATTAATACCAAACAATTATATCCACTATTATCCAGTGAAAATTCTAATAAGATGAACCATTTAATATATTAATTTGCTATCGGAGAATTTGAGAAGTTTTCTTAAATTCTTTACTAATTTTCCACTAATTTTTCACATTTTGGAAAAAAGAGTCCAGAGTCCAGAGTCTGGAGTTACACTTTATTACACTTTAGAAATTGGAAGAAGAACTTTATTACACTTTAGAAATTGGAAGAAAAAAAAAAGGTTTTTAACACATATACATGAAATTCCAAAAAGCCAAAAAGCTTTTTAACACATGTACATGAAATTCCAAAAAGCCAGACCTTCATTGTCAGAATCAAATCAAAGACAGCACAACATCTAATTAAATATCAACATCACTTTCACCACCAAAAAAACCCAACTTGACGATGCCACCTTGCAGAAGTAACTTTACATAAGCTTATATTAGCTGCAACTAGTACCGCATACTGCCTATACACTTAGCAATGCTGAGTGATAAATAAATACCAAACTTTACAACAGGTTTACCAGGGCAAGCCTACATCAATAGAGACCTTTTCCTCTCCTACGTTGTCTTAAAATTCAAAATAATAAACTTTAAAATATTATTCCATAACATGTTGACATAAACAATAACAATTACCTGGATAACCTGTACATGAATTTTTTTTGAGTAAGTCCAAGCATATGGCCATGAGTTCCACTCAAAGAGGCTAACTTCGAAACAATTCTCCCTTATGTATTCCTACAAATTCGAGTGTTTCTCGTCAATTATTAAAAGAAAAGCCTATCTTGTAACGCCTGAAAAGTTCTTCTGTTTGGGCATTTCGGAAGGCACTGCAACCTATGAGATACACCCATATGAGAGCCACAAGTGTCACAATTAAAATTATGTTTACTTTTCTCCATTCCTTTTTCAGATTCCCCAGAAGCCCCGCTTTGCAAGAATTGCAGTTATAGCATAACTGCATTTGGTCATTGCTCCACAGCATACAATCAATATCTGCATTTTGATTGACTGGGTTTATCCAATAAGTTGGATTCACAAAGCTGTAACCACAAACTGATGGAGGTATGCAGCATCCTGACTACAAAAAACAACAGAAAGTACCCAATTGTATTATACATTTCTGAAAGAATATTTTGAACCGACTAGTTCAAGTATGCTATGTTTAGCAGTACAATAATAGTTAGTGCAGCAAAAACCTCAGGAAAAACCCACTAATACTTAGTGTAGCAAAAAACCGCAGGAAAAACCCACTAATACTAAGTGTAGCAAAAAACCTCAGGAAAACCCAGTAAGATTTGAAAATTACACTAGTTCTATTTTTTCTGATTTTTGAACAAAAGCACCGTATAAACAAACTGAATTTTACAAAGCACACATGCATAACAGCTACATGACAGAGATCAGCAGAGGATGAGGTGCAGGTTTGATGCCCAAAAAATTGCATCTGTCAGCTAGCAATTTTTGCAAAGGCTCAATGTAGGTTCCTACATCCACTTTTACCCAGCTTTGATGCTAGAGCAATCAGCAGTGCAGACTCAAAACAGGATCCCACTAAGTCATATCCGCTGGCAAAAGGCTAAAGCCACCAGAAATGAAAGTGTGTTTGGCAATGGGATAGGAAGTAGAAGCAGAAGTACTTGCCCCTTGAAAAGTACAGGAGCAATTAGTTGTGAAGATATACAAAAATGATGAATCCAGTAGACCACTGTGACACTCTGAAGGCTGAAGCTGTCTAAAAACAAAAGAAATATGCTTTTCGAAGAGAGAAAAAAAAAAAAAAAAGCTAGAAACTTGACATCTCAGTTCAATCCAATTAATGGAAAGAAAATCAAGACCAGCTCACGACCTAAAAAGCAGAAAAAGGTGATACAGATATACCAAAAAGAGCATAGGAATGAAGTATTTGAAAAATAAGAAAAACAGAAGGGAAACAACATGCCTTACAGTTACCAGAAAACCAAGACAAACTCGCGACCTACAAAGCAGAAAAAGGTGATACAGATATATCAAAAAGAGCCATAGGGATGAAGTATTTGAAAAACAGAAAAGAAACAGCATGCCTATAGTTACCAGATTACCCTGGTTATCCAATATTGCAACACTACACAGTACAGACAGACAGGACGAACCCATATATATGATGATAGAAGAGGATTTATAAATGTGGATAACAAAGGAAATAAAAATGATAAGATAAAACTAACACCAAATGGAAAATATTGAAATAGAGCCACTAAAAGCAATCTGCAATAAAGATATAGCAGAAACTGAACAACATGCTTTATTAGATTGAGCTACCCTCCAAGATGCAATCATCTACATGACCTAAAAACAACTGAAGATTGGGTGAATCAGAAATGTCATGGGTGCAAAATTTGCCAGAAAAATAAATGGTTTCGTAAAGATTTGCAGGTGTGAGTTCAAACTGGGCAGATAATTATGGCTCAACTGATGGGAAAGGAGATTTTATAGCAGAGGAACAACTGCGGTATTAGATTGCCCTACCCTCCAAGGTTACAATACCCTGCAGGGCATATAAAGCCAATCAGGCAGACAAGCGAATCCAAAAATAGAATAGGGGTATAGAATTTATAAACGTTCAGTGATCCAGAAAAATGTAAAAACTGCTTCTCATAATTTGCCCTGTCTACAATTCCAATATTCATGGCTCAAACCACCTACAGAAGAGAAACAGGCACCAAAAACTAGTTGCAATGACAATTTGGCCAAATATTGATGATTGCTCGACCAATAAAAACCTCTGAGGCATACCGAAAACCTAGAATCCAGCATAAGAAAAAAACGCTTTGCACAAACCATTATCTGAGATATTTTTATCAGGAGAGAAAAAACGATGGAATCATAAAGCATACAAACCATTATCTCAGATTAATCATTCTTTCCAGATCTAGCCCCAATATGTCGTGAAAGTATTGCATCTTGCAGTGTATAACCTAAAATTGAGCACATGTGTGTTCAGGATGGTTTTACAAATCAGCTCGGCATGCAGAACAGGATTGCAGTGCAAGGAGAAACTTTGGAAATGATAACCTTTAACCCTTGATAGATGTTGGCCGACATGGCGAGCAACTAATCTTCATCAGTTTCTTGAAAAAACTGTTTCTCTGAAATTATGGTACAATCCTTATTGTTTTTGTTAGAAACTGTTCTCACCGTAACTATTTCTACAAGCAAGCAAGCAAGCAAGAAAGGCCACCTAGAAAATTTCTCAGAGCACCTCTGAAGGTCTTTATGCAACAGCACAAATAGCAATAATTTAGTAAATTCTGTTCAAATTAACGGCTGACATGAATCTGTTTAGATGAAAAAGCTGTGGGTTTGAAGAACTGAAAAATTATCATTATACTAGTCCAAATCTATCTACCATCCAGAAGCATGCTTGGATGTGATAGTAGAAACTCATTGCAAGTCTAACTAATCCAATATTCACTAATTGATCAAAATTTTGTAATCGGTGAATGAAGACCTCCCAAATCCCAAAGCCACAGTGAGGATGCATTTCCTCACCTAAAAAGAATGATTCTGGGCCCTCAAATTGACCAGGTCAAAATCAGAGTTTTAGTACAAAATATATAATATTATATTGTTAAATAAATAAAAACGAAAAACAAAAAACCGCTCCCTTTTACCACCAAAAGCAAAAACATTTTCACAAAACCCCAACTCTCCTGATACTGCTGCTACACTGAATTTCCTAGATGTTATGTGTCTGTGTGTGAGAAATTTAACCAGAACCTATATACCCATTTCCAATTGAATTTACCTCCAGAGGCGTGAGATGTGAAATGAAGAGATACTGAGCACTTGGGTACCTCTGATCCAACTGACTGCACAGATTGGAAGAACTAAGGCAGCTTTTAATCTTATTCCAGTGTTTGGTATTCTCAACATAATGCCTCAGCCACCCTGAAAAATCATTGAGTTGGTACTCTTCATAGTTTCTGCCTGCAACAGAGTGTCCCCTTCCCTTGTTTGTAATCACAAAGGCAAATATCACCAGGACCAACAGTGCAATAATGAACACAAGCATGAAGATGAGATATATGACTAACAGATAGGGGACTCTCCAGAGTGCACCCACAAAACCTGCAGCAGAGACCAGCAGCAGAATGACTCCTATGGTGATAAGAGGCCAGCGCAAAAACTTCACACATTCGGTGTCCTGTTTGGAGGCCAGCCATATCCCAGATCCAATAATCAAGACTGAAAAGACCATTGCTGCGAAATTCAGGACCCCTGTGATGGTGTTGCTGACCGCCATTTTTGGGTGCTAAGAAGGTGCGGAGAAAATTCTTTCAGCAATATGAACTTGGAATCTCAGCAGTACCCAATTTGTTCTCATGTAGGGGACTTTGGGAATAGCCCGAAGAAATTTGCTGTGGGTTTTTGGGTGGCTTGCTCATTTTGATTTAATAAAGGGATCTGATTTTTTCAATTTTGAGTCGACAGAGTCCTGTCGGGGAACCGACCGCTACCTATCATTACAGACTTTTAAACGTTTACGTTTTAGCCCATAGCCTAACAAGTATCGCGATTCAGTCACATAGCAGGGTTGTAATTACATTTTTATATATATAAAATACCGGATTTACTCATATGGCGACGAAACTGAAAAGTGCGGTTAAAGTAACGAGTCTTTTCTCCTTCCAAGTTCCAAATCCAATCATTAAAAGGTAAATGCATTTGGACGGTCAAAATTTCACATGTCACATGATTATTATTTTATTCAAATGTATTTTTTTATTAACTATGGTGAATGGGTAACTAACGAGTTGTTTATTCTTTGTAACTAATGAAACGTGTTCTTTGAAATTGAATACTGTTTTTTGAAATTGAATATGGTGATAGGAGGATACGAGTCAAACATGTTATTTTAAATGCCGTAGTTTAATTAGATTGTTTTTTCGTCTTGAAAATCATGGAAATTCTTATAAGATTTTAAGAAAATCTCATACAGATTTTTGTAAATCCACATTATAACTATTAAACTTTAATATTTTGGGTTTTTTAGAGGTTTTTGATGATGTTGAATCCATTTTCACCGTCAAAATCATGATTCAAGCACTATTACTATAAGATTTCTTAATTTTTTTTGGCCCGGATTCCGACCAATTTTGGCCGTCAAGGCAATTCCTTCGTCTCGTTAGACAACTCCATTTTAAATTGAATACAGGTGAAAGGAGAACCAACCTTGCTCTCAATTTTAGAGCTATTAAATCAAGTTTTTATTCAATCACATTTATTGTGGGATAAATAGCATTTAAAGCATTTTATTTGTAAGACAATTTTAAATAGCATTTATAGTATTGAGGGGTTTTCGCAGTACATTATATTAGATATCATTTTTGGGATTCAACTGCGTTAAGTAAGTCATTCATTTATGACCATTTCCATGAGAGGTAGTCGTAACTAACTAATTTCTCATTATTTTTTAATAGCCCACTTAGCACTCATTGCATCGGGTGATGCTCACAGGGGTGAAGAAGTGGGATTGAAACTAGTGAAATGAATCACATACCGCCAATCATCACTTCTGGGGCTTGCACCCCGGTAACCAGGACTTCCCGAGAGGTTACCCATCCCAGATCTCCTATGGTTCAAGTGCTCTTAACTATGGAGTTTTCCCCACAATCAAGCCCACTTAGCTTGCTACCCCATTTGCAAAACCTTAGCAAATGGGGTAGCAAGCAAAGTGAGCTTGACTGTGCAGAAAACTCCACAGTTAAGCACGCTTGAGCCAGAGGCGATCTGGGATGGGTGACCTCCCGAGAAGTCATGGTTACCGGGTGCAAGCCCCGGAAGTGATGATTTGTGCTATGTGATTCATTTCACTAGTTTCAATCCCACTTCTTCACCCATGTGAGCATCACCCGATGCAATGAGTGCTAAGTGGGCTATTAAAAAATCATGAGAAATTAGTCAGTTACGACTACCTCTCATGGAAATGGTCATAGATGAATGACTTACTTAACGCAGTTGAATCCCAAAAATGATATCTAATATAATGCACTATGAAAACCCCTCAATGCTTAAATACAACGAGTGAAGGGAGCTCTACTTGAATGGTTCATGAGGCACAATTTTTGCTAAGGTTTTGCAAATGGGGTAGCAAGCTAAGTGGGCTTGATTATGGGGAAAACTCCATAGTTAAGCGCGCTTCAGCCAAAGGTGATTTGGGATGGGTGACCTCCCAGGAAGTCCTAAATACTGGGTGCAAGCCCCAAAAGTGATGATTGGCGCAATGTGATTCATTTCACTAGTTTCAATCCCACTTCTTCACCCCTGTGAGCATCACCTGATGCAATGAGTGCTCAGTGGTCTATTCAAAATTCATGATTAATTAGTCAGTTACAACTAACTCTCATCGAAATGGTCATAGATGAATGGCTTACTTGCAGTTGAATCCCAAATATGATATCTAGCATTTAAAGCATCAAAAATTTTTAACTTTAAATATGAACAGAATTATGTTGAAAGTTTGAGTTTCACTTCTATGATAGGAATCCATGAAATTTAGCCTTTCAAGATTATGGTTAATTTCAAGACAACCCAAATCATCTAGTTTTAAAAATAATATCAAAATCCATAAAAATAAGACTTTTGACTACTTTCAACTCTTTTCCAATGCATCTTTGACTTTGTCTGTTTTGTTTTTATTTTCTATCTCTATGTTTTTACTTTTCCCATATCCGCATAAACTATCATGCTTCTACTATTAATCATATGCTTTATTGTCTTATTTCAACTTTCAGTCACTGCACATCCTGGTTTTTGACATGGTGGAAATTGAACATATCATTTATCTTATTTGTTACATTGGAATCAATGTGGACAAATATCACACACCATATGTATTTCCACCGTGTGGTATTGAACAACATTCTATTGATATGGGGACCTTACATATGGTTTTTTATATGGGTACTTTTCTCAAAACATTGTACATGGGAGTTTGATTGGGATGATGGATGGGACAAACGATGATTGTTGTATTACTTTTTGGCAATCTGGGAAAAATTTTGATATGTATATTGCAGTATTTGTTATGAATATTCACTGGTACATAATATAAACTAATTTTTTTCCCACTGAAACAAGTTAGCAAAAATGAGACAATCTTAGTACCCTATATCAAATGCCTCATATAAACACCCTTCATAAAATTTGAGCCTCTTCTTTTTATCTTTTTTGGGTTTAGTCTCCTCCTTATTCATTTACATTTTTTTTTTAATGAATCGATAATATGTTAATAAAAAATACATTTTAATAAAAAAAAAAAATTATGAGTAATAATAATAATAATTATTTATAGGAACAATCAAAGATGAAGGAGTGGGTAGCTTAAGGTTTCTAAAGAAACTTAGGGTTTTGTAGTAAATCCATTAATAGAAATAACTAGAGAAGGGAGTGTGGCTCCCTCCCTTCATAACATAATAATAAGGAACATGTCGAATAAAAACTAATGATCGATGACACCCCATGACCAAGGAAAAAAAGTGGCAAGGGAAACCAAATCGAGGGGGACTAACAGACCTAGCATAGAAACATTTTTCCTAGAGAAAACCAAGCTAGAGAAGATGCAACCACGGCACGTCAATACATGTATTGCACAGGTAGATAAAATTCCCAAATATGAAATCACTTCCTCGAGAATTGGTGAGCATATTCAATATATACAAGATCATGTGGCCATAGAAAATTTCATGGGTATTTGGCCAACTAAAAAATCCCTAGTCTGGTGGATCAATACCTATTGGAAGCCAAAACGACATGTAGAACTCAAGTTGGGCTTCAAAGGGTTCTTTATGGCCATCTCGACAAACTAGAAAATTGAGAAAGGGTGTTTGAGAATAACCCTTATTTCCTCAATTCTATAGAAATTTATTTGCATTTTTGGACCAAAAAATTCAGTCCAAACAAATAAGACTTCACAACAATTTTAGTGTGGGATTTGTTTATATTCTTTACCTCAATAATTCTAGGACATAGAGAATCTGGAAGCCATTGAAAATACCTTGGGATCATTTCATCAAGATCTTGAAATCCACAAAGCAAGGTCGTTACACATCCTATGCTCACATTTGTGTTTATATGAATGTCTTTAAACTCCTCCTTTCCTCCATTTGTCTAAGCTACCATGACTCAGATTGGTATCAAATCATAGATTATGAGCACATCCCTTTTCAATGTAGGAAATGTCATGAGTATTTTCACCTTTTCCAGAATTTTCCCCTCAATGTCCCACCTCGTCCTCTAAAATCCCAAACACAAAAGGACTCAAAAGACTTTGAGAAAGTCTCAAGTAAAAATATATCAGAGGGAAAACCCCCTTTATACTGAAACCTTATAGGAATCAAAATGTGCAATTGGTATGATATATTATCCAAGAGCTGGGAAGAAACCTCAAGCAACACTAAGGCCCAACCTAAGGTGTAGCACAAGCAATATTAGACAACCTATGGGACTTGGAAGAGAAAACCAAAGAAATAAAATCCATAATGAAATCCTACTTGATGTGGGCAATGATGATATAGAAAGAAATGAAAAAAATGAAGACCCAACTAACCCAGAGGAAGGCAAGGACATGGAGCTAGGAAAAAGGGAAATGCAGGACCCAAATTCAATCATTAATTAGAAAATACAAATTCCTTAAAAAACATTTTATCAGAAATCAAGAAATTCAAGAATTGTAAGCCCAAGGTCCCCCAATGGGGGTGCAGGCTAAGGAAACTGGTGGCATGGGTCATCGAGCTTGTCATCCCGAAGAATGAAAGGCATTAAATTATGGGGGTGGTGTGTCCACCTCGATGCATGCGACATTATTACCACCTGCTCTTCCAAATGCATGCCAATTGCAACTAGAAAAGGGAGCGGCAACGCTATCATGACACTTCCCTGTCGAGAATTTGTATGTTGCCATTGTTATAAAGTATTGGCCAGTTTTTTGGGAGGTGTTCGGGTTGGAAAGAGGTGTGTTCTTAAGCTTGTTAGGAACCTTTGGTAGCTTGTGAAACCTCAGAAATAACTTGGCAAACCAGAGTTACAGATATCAACTCCTAACTAGTGGTGATGTGACAATTTATCCTTTGGGGATCAAAGATTTTTTGACCATGGAGTGGGATGGGAGTTTAGAACGTCAACTGATTGTTTATTTTTGGGACTAAGTTTTCGTTAGCATTTCAGATTTTCGACAAGCAAATTTACTATCTTACATGTAGCACTTAGTGTCTAGCTCACTCCTAGTAATTTTGAAGCCCTTTAGTTATCTTAATTTTGTAGTTGCACTATCATTCAACTTCAAATTTTTTAGCTTGATAGTAATCCTTGACTGCAGCACTAGGAGTTGGCTTTTTTATTGGTTGAAGTTGTTTTTTTGGGTCAAATTTGGTTATGCTAGGGTTATATACTGATGTTGGGGTTGTATCTTGGATGTTGTGGTTCAATGTCATCAGAATCCTTGTTTTCATTTCCTAAAATGTTGGTCTATTCCCTATACAAGTCATGTCGAACCCCCTTGGAGCTTTTTCCTCCTTGTCTGGTCAATACCTGGCCACATGTGCCTCTCTTGTTGTGTTTAGTATCTTGACCAATTCTATGTCAATTTATGGTAGTACTATCATCCAACTCCAATGCAACGTCATCGCATTAGGAGTAGAAGGGGAGGGAGTTGGGGGAGGGGGGGGGAGGTTGAGGTCTCCAAGGTCATAATCGAGCCAAGCATGAAGCACAATAGGTTATTGAGTCATTCCACTCAGTCATTCCCCACGATATTCGAAGTGAAATTCATAACCTTAAGACATTGACAGCTAAAGACAAGTGTGCCTTCTCTGATTTGGAGCTGCTAGTGGAATTTGCACAGTGGATTTCAGACCCTAGGCACACCATGGGCTTAAAAAAGAAATATATTGAAGCATTATTTTTTTATTGGAAAATGAAAACCCTCATAGGGAGGATTATTATGGAAAAAAAATCTTATAGGTATAATGTTTTCACCAGTTTTGAGGAGGTGAAAAGAGAACAACAACATTTGTAGTTATATATGGAGATAATGGACACTAGTTTGGCTCAAATTAAACACCATATTCTATTCATTTTCACTACATATGCTCCTCTAGGTTCTAGTGAAAGAGATCTTGCACCCATAACTTCTTCTGAAACCTAGTTGCTAAATTATTGTTGAGAATTTTTTGTGTTATGATGAAGCAGTAAACACTCTAGTTATGTTGTAAATATTACAATTTTTGCAGTTTTGGACTAATTACTCTATTTACAGATGGTTAAAATTATATGGTTTCCCATTGGGAAGATTGAGACCATTTGTCGTAAATATTGCTAATAATGGATGGTTGAGCTATGTACTAGTTGATTTTGTGAGGTAATACAATCTTAGATTAGAAAAATAAAAGAAAAGAAAAATTGCAGGCCCAAGGTAAACATCATGCATCCTCTTCTTTAGCATTTAAAACAAATTCTTTAAATGATAACCCTAAAGTTACTAAAGAAGTAAAAGAAAGGAGACCAACGAAGCAATAAGAAATTCCTGCAATATTTTTTTGAATGTTGGTGAATTTTGGTACAATAACCCTAATGATAGAGAAATTGCATCCCACCCCTCTAATCCTAAATGAAAATCCTCTCATGGAATATACGAAGCCTGGATGGGAAGAGTAAAGACAAACTTCTCTAAAACAAAACCTTTAAGGAACAATTTATTGCGATTGTTATCAGTAGTTATTCTTCAAGAAACCAAATTTTCAAGTGAATCGCTGTCAAATATAGTAACCCCTATTTGGAAGGGTTGTCAATCATTTACAATATATATTCAAGCGACAACATGAGGAATTGCTTTATTATGTCTCCCCTCAGAGATTACACATTTAAATATTTTTCTCCACTCAAAGAACAATGAAAATCAAATTTCAATTGATTGGATCAGGGGAATCAAGATTCCTTACTAATATATATGTGCCTAATTACATAGTTCAAAATATTATCTTATTGATATCTCTTCAAGTTACCCATCAAGTTTTTGGAGATTTCTATTGGATAATACGAGGAGATTTGAGTATGATCAAATTCTTAGAAGAAAATTGAGATGGCATATACTTCTATAGTTTAAAAATGCTTCAAGGAAACAATCTCGAATTTAAACATGATTGATCTGGAAACCTCAAATGATATACACATTTATAATAATGAAAATGGTAGCATCAACTAGGTAGCATAGAGACTAAATCATTTCCTCATTTTAGAATCTATTATGCTCTTGGGCATTAGTATAGATGCCATGACTATACCTAGCATGGGATCAAAACACTGGCCAATTAACATGGATCTTGACTAGCATGGTAGTCCCAAAATCTAGCTATTTTGTTTTGAATCATTTTAGATTGACGACCCATCATTCCAAGAAAAAATAGCTAAATTGTGGAAGGAGACTCCTGGATTGACCCTGATACAATTATGTATTACTTCCACAAAGGCCTCAAGTATCTTAAGTATCACCTTTGGTAGTGGAATAAGGAAGATTTTGAGGACATTTTTAAAGCTTAGAGTAGGTCTAATAATGGGTAATAATCGAAGGAAGAATTAACACTCTCATCAGTTAGGAAGCCCTTCTTCAAACTCAAATTGTGGAACGCAATAAACATGAGGAAATACTATGAAACAACAAACTCAAGTGCTTTCATTGAAGGAGAGCGAGAAAAATGCTAATTTCTTTCACCATTCCTTGATTCAACATCAACATCAAAATAGAATTTAAACCATCTGAGACAAACAAGGTAAGAATCTCACAACCCATGATGTCATTCAAAAATATCTAATTAGTTACTATCAATCTCTTCTTTCAAAGCCTTAAAGGGGTCATAGAGTAGCAATTCAGAATATTTCAAATCATATCCCTCATCTATTTACACAAGAAAAAAATGAAGCCTTACTCATTAAGATCACCCTTTTAGATGTAGAAGCTATCATGGATATTCTCAAAGGCAAATCCCTAAGGCTATATGGCTTTAAATATCTTCTTTCAAGTGTGTTGGTTGATCATCCACTAAGACATTTTGGAATTGATTGAGAATTTCATAGAACTTCTATGGTATTTCTGAATCTTGATGCCACATTTCTCACTCTTATCCCTGAGGAGGATCACGTGGAAGACCCCAACAAGTTTCAACCAATTTCACTCTACAATTTAATTTACAAAATCATAACAAAAATCATTACCTATAGGCTAAATCCACCCCCTTCAAGGCTAATATCTCCTAAGAAATTGATCTATTTAAAGGTTTGATAGATTTTAGACAACATCATCCTCACGCATGAGATGATATATTCATTGAAAACTACCAAAATAAACAATTATGATCATAAAGATATATATGTCTAAAGCATTTGATAAAATCAGTTGACAACACATATGACATGTTCTCCTATCTTTTGAATGTTTGGACAAAAAGCAAATGGATATTTCCTTTCACATCTATAACTTTCTTCTTGATTCTCATTAATGGCTCACCCTCATCCACCTTTTCTCCTTCTCGAGGCATATGACAAGGGAACATACTTTCCCATTTCCTTTTTATTTTAATAGCAAAAGGAACAATGCTACTCCCTCAAAGCAGTAGTGGAATCTAATAAAATCAAAGGTATTAAAATTATCAAGGATGGTCTCACTACCTCTCACTAGCATTTTGTGGATGACACTCCTCTAATGGGAGTACCAATAGTTTGAGAAGCTTCTGCTTTAAAACATGTACTATTAGACTTCATGGCAACCTCTAAAACCAATGTTAACCTTGATACATCTTAGATTTGTTTCTTAATACTTCACTTTCTATTAAATTAAATATCTCTTAGATTCTACGATTTCAGTAGACCTCCCTTCCTTCCAAATACTTCGGTGCTCATCTTGTTGAAAAATCCCTCCACCATCCCTCATGGGAGCATATTCTCAACAAGTCAGAGAAAGAATTGGCTTGTTGAACATTTCACTCTCTTAACATCGTATGTCATTTAATTCTCCTTAAGTTTCTTCTTCAAGCCATTACCCAATTCTCCTTAAGTTGTTCCTTCAAACCATGCCATTTTAATTATTTTTTATGCTAGCAACCCCAAAATTTCTTCTCAATTGTGTTTGCAAAGTGCAACAATATTTTCTTTAGGGATGAGTTAGAAAAGAGAAAATATGGGCTTGAAAAAATAGGAAAATTTTTATTTTATGAAATTGGTAGGCAGTCTAGGTTTATGGGACCCAAAAATCATAAGTGTGATATTGGATGCTAAAACTTGGTGGAGATGCTACCATAGTGTTAGAGATTTGTGGGGAAAACTATGGAGACAAAAATATGCAAAAAGAATTATCGAACAAGATCTTGTCTAAATGAATGGCCCCAACATTGGTTCTCACATATGGAATGCAATTTGGAAATATAATCAACTAATCCAAAATCATTACTTCTAGGAGATTTTCAATAGACAAACAACATTTTTTTGGGATGATTCATGG
Organism: Pinus albicaulis; assembly: GCA_034641835.2. NCBI lineage: Eukaryota > Viridiplantae > Streptophyta > Pinopsida > Pinales > Pinaceae > Pinus > Pinus albicaulis. The sequence continues at coordinate 855,793,898 of CM076576.1, forward strand.
TAGGAGATGCCAAAGTTCTAGACAAGGGAAGATCTTTAAACCCTCCAGAAAGCTATTATGATTCAAAGCAAATCCTACTCTCTCACTATTTGGCTCCACAACCAAAAAAATCACATTGGTATTCCTGGCTTCCACAAGAATTTTGGACTTCTCTTTCAAAGGGATTTAATTGAGAACTTTTTATCAAGGACTGAGTACTAGGAAAATACAAATTTAGGTAGGTATGGGAAAAATTAGGTGGGGTTATAGGCCTAGAGGAATATTTAATCTTTGGTAAGTATATATCTTGGCAATGAGGCACTTAGCTCTCCCCACTATGGAAATATGGATGAAAATATAGAAACAACAATTGTGGCCAAAAGTTTCTCTTTTTCTTTGGCTCTTAGCGCATGGAAAAACCCTTTCTTTGGGATACACTACTTTGAATATGATTCTAGGGTCCCTCCATCTATCATAATTGCAAACTAAATGAGGAAACTAAAAAACACCTTTTGAACTCTTGTCCCTTTTTCACAATTTTATGGGACAAAGGAGCTACTACTTTTTGACAAAATGACCAAAATAGAATTAGCCTTGTTGTCACCATAGCTCATTGGAGATCATCTACTTTCACCCACCCCATTCTAAATTGAGCTTGGTAACTCTTCCAGGTTTTCTTTTATGGGAGATATGGAAGGAAATGAGTAGGATAATATTGAAAGTTCTATCCCAAGAGTGGATATATATGAAGTAGCATAAGAAAAAAATAAAGGAAATAGTTTTGATCTCCTCTTGGATAGAGCGTGATTGGAAAAGTAATGGGTAAGAGGAATTCATTTTGAAATAATTTAATTTGATTCCCTCTAGTGCTTTCTAGCTTACTAGATCAATGTCCCACCACCACACAAATTCAGACAAATTGGAGCCCCCCCACTCCATATTTCATTAAACTCAACTTTGATGGGGCCTCCAAAGGAAACCCAAACCCAACTAGCTTTAGATACATTTTCAAGGATGATCAAGGGGAAAATATATATATTTGTTTCATTTATTGGCATAGATAGTAACAACATAGCAGAGTTGTATGCTCTAGAATTTGGTCTCCATGTTTTAGCATGAGAAAGATACATGAAATTGATTATAGAAGGGGATTCACAACTAATTGTTGAAATTCTCAAGAAGATGCCACCCAATTCTTCACTCAGTAAAATATCTATTAGTTAGAACATTAAAGGATAATTAGAATGCATAAATAATCTTCTCCCCAAAATCTTGACACTTATTCCACTATCTCAAAATATCTAGAAATAAACTTGTTGATTGGCTTATTAATCAAGGATTTAAGTATGACCAATTAACACTAGATATACCATGGAATGAAAATACCCTAGAACATGTGTAATAAACTTGTTGATTGGATTGTTAATGAAGGATTTAAGTATGACCAGTTAACACTAGATATACCATGGAATGAAACTACCTTAGAACCTGTGAAAAGGTATTATCTTTCCCTAGCTCAATCCAACAATGTTCCATCAGATGGGTTGATCAAATCAAACCTCCCACATGCTTCAATTAATGTAGTACAATCACTTCCATTCACACATTAGATGTCAATACATATGGAAGAGTGGAACAATACCCATAATATGCAAAGGGTAATTATGATGGTTTGGGAGCTTATGGCCATCATGGGTCTCTAGAAGTCGTTTCCCTCCAACTCGATGCATAATTCCATTTAGCCTCTGCAACCACCTCCCACAATTGTCATCCTCCCTTATGTTTGGCTATATCAAGAATCAAGGATCTCCTTTCTTAGACCACTTTGTTCTCTTCCTTTACCAATTTCATCCCTTATATGTCATTATCCCCTGACCAATATTGTTTGTTGTCTCGCCCTTGGTCTCAAAGGAGTGGCTTTGTCCTTCAACTATCCTTGGCCCCATTATTTCCTTCTCTCGTGTGTATTTCATTATGGCATACTCTAATTCTATCTCAAGTCACTATGGTCATAGAGGGCATTATAGTCAACCCATTTATTGTGCCCAACAGGGTGTCGAATTTTTTGTTGCTTTATACTGTGAACATACAACTCTAGCATTCTGAGTAAAAAATAATATTACATAGATCAAAACTTAGGGGAAGGATTCTCATTCGTGATGACAACATTGAGGAAGACATGGGGAGTGGGTCCCATATATAAGTAACACCAAAACAAAAAATACCAAGTACCTAAAAACCATGGATCTGTAATGGAAAATTAAGAAAATCACAGGGAAAGTTCTAATTGAAAGAAGTGAGGCTCAAGATGAAATTTTACTTTGTGTAGATACTCTTGAACTACAAGTTAAAAAGTTGGATCATAAGGTCTCCCTCCTCGAAAATAAGATAGTTGGATTGGAGTTTGCAACCTCCAAAGAGAATATTGGAAGCCATGAAGCAGTAGCAGTTGAATCCTCTTATGTTTAATATGAACATGTTTATCGTTTTTTGTCCTTATTTTTTAACCACAATATTGCTCTCTATCATAAGCACAATACAAGGTTTTCTACAAAGTATGTAGAAAGTGTTAATCAAGTTTTTGATAACTTATTTTTTAGTGTTGATTGTATGATTCTTTGGATGGAGAACTCATACTTTTGTTGTTAGTTTGATTTCTCCAATGGCAGGCCGAAAACTTCTATTGTCATTTACATTTTTTCCCAATTTAATATTTAAGTTTATAGCCAACTTATAAAAAAACCCAAATATATATATATATACACACACACACACACACACACTAAGAACAATAAAAATAGAGGTCAAATCGTGTTAGCACAATTGAATTTTGATGATTTTATTAGGTAGGACGAACAAGGTTTAAAATTTGCGATAGTTGAGAAAAGACAAAAAAATCCAATCGTATTAAGAATTGGTGTGTCTGAAACCAAATGTAATCCTTGAATGATTTTAGCAACTTAAATACCTCTAAATCATAACTTTTTATACTGTAAACTAGCCCAAAAATCATGAATAAACTAACCAACAAAATAATAATAATAATAATAAATAAATAAATACCTATATATATATATATAATAAAATATTAATAATATTTTAGAAATGCAAAAAATTTACCTAAGATATGTGACCTCAAAATAATATTTCAATATTTCTTAGAAATCCATACATCTCAAAACATTAATAATACTTTAGAAATGCAAAAAAATTACCTATAATATGTCACCTCAAAATAATATTTCAATATTATTTCAATATTTCTTAGAAATCCACACTTCTCACCCCCTTTCTCTTTCTTCCATATTAAATTGAGTTGAGCTCAAGCTAAACTCTTGTATTATTATTGAATTCTTTCATATCTCCAAAAGTTGTAATGTCAATGCTAATAGAACAAAGGAGTGCTCCAATGCCAAAGGAAACTCAGGATGATCCATGAAGGAGTAAAGCATCCCAGTTTCCAAGTTTCACCATGAACATGTAGCATACATTGAACATGAAGGTGTATAGATAACATGTAGCATGCATTGAACATGAAGGTGTTCGAAATTTCAAACAAAACAAATTGTTTAGATAACATGTAGCATACATTGAACATGAAGGTGTTCGAAATTTCAATAAAAACACAAGAAAAGTTAAACCCCCTTAAAGCAGCAACATGAGCAGCCCCACACACTATGAAACAAACTTCCTGGAGGATTGGAATGTAGTAACCCCATGGCAGAGTGAAACTCCAGAAAACTAGAAGAGAAGAATCGTGCAAGTTATATATTGTAAGAAGAAAGTTTAGCTTATTTTTTTCATTAAAAATAGTGGTTAAAGAATCATATTCAATTATATATTTTTAGTTGTTAAATTATCATTTCGATTATATCTTTCGAGATTTGTGAAGTTTTGTCATAATGATTTCTTATACAACATTCAATCGTTTTTAATATGATATTAGAAATAAAATAAAATATTTTATTTTTTATTCAAAAATCAATAAATTCTTAATTAGCTTTGACCTTTTTTTCATAATTGTATTTATATAATAATAAATAATACTTCTTGAATTTTAAATTTTCCTTATTAATTATACTCTCTTTAACATATATTTTTTAATTAAGAAATGAAATAATAAAATATATTATAATTATTAATTAATTAAATTAAACTAAATATAATAAAATAATAAAATATTTTAACATATTTTTTCATATATATATATATATATTAATCAAATGAGATGTTATATTTTAATGGTTAGTTGGATTATTTCTATTTTTTTAATTCTGTCTTCTTGATCTGTGTTCTTGATACGATTTCTCATCTTGTTTTAAGGAAGGATGAACCTCTCTCGTTCATTCGAAATAAGTAGAGAATTCATGATCATATGTGATTATCACTTAAAACTGTTTTTTACAAATTATGAATCACAAAAGCCAAATTCCAAAAATATAAGATTTAGTTTTGATGTAGATTAATTTATAGATGAAATGGTATTTATCATTTAAATCTAATCATATAAAATTGTGTTTTTTTATTATTTAAAATATATTTTTAAATACATAAATAAATTCAAATCTCATAAAAACTTTTGGACACTAAAATTTTATAAATTAAACAATTTATGCTTAAATTAAAAAAATAAAAAAATAAAAAAATATTATTATTATATATATAACTTTTTTTCCAAATATAAATTTAATATCTATTAAAAAGCCATGTACAAATGGGCAAATGTCGTGATCATGATAAGTTGCTATGTCCATAATATCCCAAACAAACTCTGATTATAAATAAGGAATTTTCTATGGCAACCAATAAAAGTTTAAGCTACATTTAATTTGGTCCCGCTCATCTGCAATGTTTTTCAAGGAAATTAAAGTGTTTTTGTTTTTTCCATTTTACTGGTAAATTTGAGGAGTGGTACACTTGAGAGTTATGTGTATTTTATGATGCATGGTAAAAGTTTATGTTATTAATATATATAAATAAATTATTTATTATATTATTTTTATGTAAAGGATATTTTAAATTAGATTTGTAGGTAAATGTTAAATTATATATGGAGAGATGATGATCAGGTATTTTGTTAATATATGTTTTGATATGAAGTCATTGATCGAGGGTAATATATTGGGCATGATTAAATTATAGTCCTACCAATATATATATATAAAATTTTCATATAATATAGTTTACTTTATTATAAATATTGCAAGTTTTTATTAGTTAATTAAATTTTATTATTGGGATGATTTATTGTCCAAAGGATTAATGAGAATACTGATTTCCCTGGTGTTTAGGAATAGTAAAAAAAACTGAGCAAAAGCTTATAGGCTTTCACAAGGTCACTACAGAGATAAACATTCAAGATCTCATTATCATTAGTAACTATGCTATTTTTTAATCAATGACTCTCTTTCCTCTAACATCAAACTCCAAGGTATTGTAAAAAGGACCTATCATATGGTATGAAGCTTTCACTCCAAATCATTTATAAATGTCCATACAAACAACAACAAGAAGTAAACATTCAAGATCTCATTATTATTAGTAACTATGCTATTCTTTTATCGATAACTCTCTTCCCTCTGACATCAAACTCCAGGGTATTGTAAAAGAGATCTATCATATGGTAGGAAGCTTTGACTCCAAATCATTTATAATTGTCCATACAAACAACAACAACAAGACAAAACTCCTCGCAAATGAGGGGGTCCATTTAGCAAAAGGAAACCTTAAAGTGGATGAGGTTATAAGCTTAACCCCAGTTCCTTAAGCCTCTCTCCAAACCATGTTTTGTAAATGTCATTTTTTAGTTGGTCTTTTTTGGAGCATCTAGTTGCCTTTGTGCCTACTCTAGGGCATAGTTTTGGATAACAATTTAGGATTTTGTCGTTTATTATATTGTTGATTACTCTAGATTACTAGGAAACACTTGTAAAGGTTGTACATGGTACCCCAACACAGATTTAATGAAATATAAATATATTTCTAGCTCGATCTTTTTAAAAAATATTTTTTTTATTAATAACAAAATGTGAATTTAAATATATTATTTTTATTATTAAAATTATAAATTAATAAATTTTAGTATTTGATATTGTTTTTAAGATAAGTTTTTATGGGAAGTTTAATTGACGAGCATGTGAAAATGTAAAGCAAATCTGAATACAAAGGTCCTATATTCAAATCCAAATTACTTATTATGACTTTTTGTTCACCTAAGAGTGAGAATTGGCCTTATATCAGATAAATACAAAACAAACCAAATTACCAATTCCTCTAAATAATATATATCTTTTTAAAAAATAAATTATATATAAAATTTTGAAAAATCTCACTTTTATCATTAAAAGTCACTACAGTTTGAAATTATCTACTAATATGAATATAAATATTCATGTTATTTAATTCCCATAATACAAACCCGAGATGGAAATTATTAAATTATTTTTCATTAAATTGGATGGATTCACTTTTAGTCCCTTAAAGATGATTGATAACTACAAAGAAAGTGAATTATCAAATTTTACAAGACTTCAATATATGGGCGGGACAAGCAATCCATCGACCACCTACCTAATTGATAGGCCCACATACAAAAGGAAAATGCGATGGAGCTTCCATTTTTTTTAGTGTCTTCAATATAGAGTGGGACAAGCAATCCATCAACAGCATGCTTAAATGTTAGGCCCACATAAAAGAAGAGTGAAGATATATAATTAATTGATGATAGATATATTAAATGAGTTTATGTAATATTGTAAACAAAAAAATGATTTAGATAATTATTAAGGAAAATGATATATTAAATCAATTTATATAATATTATTATATGTTTATTAATTATTTTAATTTTTAATAAAGTTTGAAATATTAAATCTATGGTAATTTTTTTCTTTAAATAAAATATTATAAGGAAAACATTACTTAGCGTAAGTGTTAGTGGTGTGGTTTAGTATTGCTATATTTATTGGTTTTTTATTTTTTTGAAGTATGCATAAGGATTGGAATCATAGATAGTGTTGTTATGAAAAAATAAGTGTAATTTCTTAAATTATCAAAATGGATTAGAATAGACATTAATAAAGAAGTGAGGATTCTTGTTGTAAGAATGCTCACCAAGTGTTCAATTACAAAGTTTTTGATGAATAGTTTGCATGTTTAATTTTGGATAAAATATTTGTATGTGTTTTGATAAAATGCCAAGTTCGCAGGTGTTTGTTGAAGATGTTATTCAAAACATGTTTTAAATGTTGATAAAAATTGTCACTAAGAAGTTTTTAATTTTGTGGGTGAATTTAACTCATTTTGTGGTGGATATTATGCAAAAATTGTAGTTATCACAAAAGTGCTATGTTGATTAGTAGTGTTTAGTTTTGGGGAGTAAATAACTAGAAGACTTCCTCTCTTTGTTTTAGTACACCATAATTAAATATTCAACTCTTATCTCAGTGTTGCAATAGTGTGAGGAGTCTTTAACAATGGGATGCAAAACCAATCATCTTTTATGGATGTAGTAAAAAGTGGCTTTTCTTTTCCAAAAGTTTTTTGTTGACACCTAATATTATGGATTATTAAATTATTGTAAATATTGTAAATACACAAATGAGAAGGTGAAGAGATGTTGAAAATGACACCAAGAAAGGATTCTAATTTAATTTTCCCTTGAATTAAATTAGAATAAAATTGTAATTCCACATCACATGACTGCTTGTACGAGTTAACTAAGTTAGGATGACTTAGTTGGTTCAGTTAATTCGAGTTCAGGTTCAAACAAGATGCATGTAGCATGTCTTCTACATTATAAAAGCCTTAGTTGAGTTTATTTTGAGTTGTAATTAATTAACTCAAATTATTTGAGTTAAATCCAGTTAAACTAGTTCTAACTGATGGAGGAACTACTAGGAGGTTAAGCAGTGGAGTGTCACTTCATGTGTTCAACCAGTTGACTGATAATTCACTCATAAATAACTCATGCATATTAGTTCTGAGAGAGACCCAGTTGAGATTGGAGTTCAAGGGGAACATACTATCAGTTGTATAATTATCCAAATTGTACAGGTGGTACATGTAGTCAGAGGAAGGCCCCTAATGGATTGCACAATAGCGATTGGGAATTTCCCTAATTAATAGAACCTAATTACACAAGGAAACTGCGGAAGGGAATAGGGATCCCGGAGGGTATAAAATTGGTTAAGTATTGAACTAGACTTGTCTAGGAATCATTGAGACAGATAGAGATAGTGCAAAGGTTTCTCAGCTTGGAGAAAAGAATTGTAATATTCTCATATTCTTTGGCATATGCAATATATAGATAGGGGGATTTTAGCTGATGCGTTCCCAAAAAAAATCTTTGTGATGTGCGATCGAAATTCTTTCTCTTTTGTGTTTTGTGATTTCAAGATCTAAATTGTTTTCCGCAATTGGTAGAGTAGATTCCAGTATAATGTTTTATAATATTACAATTATCACTTGAATCTCCATGGATACTGTACATTGTATCAAAGAAAGAATCACTCTAGAAGAGAATAATACGAGTTTGTTATGTGCATGTGAATCAAATTTGCAGATCTACACTTTAGGGCTAGCAGCAGGATCATGATGTCTTTCTCTAGATTGAAACTCGAATATGCCCTTGAGGGTAGTTCGGATTACATATCTTGGAGATACAAGATGGAAGCAGTGTTGGAAGACAACAAGTTGAATGAATTCATAGGCAGTGATATTCCTAAGCCTATAACAAAAAATGGTCAAGATCTAGCAACATGGAAGAAGAATGTAGCATATGAAATAAGGATTTTGTTGAAAGGTTGCTCGAGATCATATTGTCTCGAACATCCATGGAAGGGAAACTCCATATGCTATGTGGAAGGTCTTAACAGATTTTTTTTCAGAACAATAACGACCACAGGAAGTTGGCACTGAAAGACATGCTCAGAAAAATCAAGAAGGAGAAGGGAGACACAATACCAAAATACTTGACCAAGTTTACTCAGTATCAAGATGATCTTGGAAGTGTCGGTGTTACAATTGATGAGGATGATTTTGTGAGCCTGACACTTATAGGCCTTCTCAAGAGCTGACACAACTACTAGGATTCGGTGAATGGGAGGGAGAAACTACCAGAGTGGGAGTGATTATGGTCTAACTTGGTACAAGAAGAGATTCAACGGAACACCAGAGATGGCTCCTCATAAAATCATGATGATGTGAAGAACTGTGCCTTGGCTAGAAAGGAAAAGAAATGGAAAGGGAAGTTATCCCATTCCAAACCATATTCTGGTCAAGAAGGCAAGAATAAGGACTTGTTGAAGATTAATTTTTTTCACTATCACGAGTTGGGACACTATGCCATGAAATGTCTGCACAAGAAGGCTGACAAGAATCCCTCAGGAGGAGTGGTAGGTGAAGCACTTACTTCACAATTCGAGTTATATTTCACTCTCATCGCATGCATGGTTTCATCAGTGATGGGTTCTATGTGGTACTTGGATAGTGGAGCCTCATTCCATATAGCCGGCAACAAAGAGTTCTTTAACGAATTAGAGGATAAGGATCTCCATATGTAAATCAAGATGGGAGATGATGGGAAGTATAGCGCAACCGACATCAGTATTATTACCTTTCAAAGGAAGTTTGATTCTCCTCTCACATTAAAATATGTCATGTATGTTCCTGGTTTGAAGAAGAAATTAGTTTCAGTTGCTATGTTGGAAGACCGTGGCTATGATGTGATATTTATCAAAGGAAAGGAACTCCTTAGTCACATAGCCACGAGACAAGTGAAGAAGGTTGGGATTCGAGTAAAGAGCCTATACAAATTGGATGTAGAATATTGTGCTACCTTGAGCACGAAAGCATAGAAGGTGGAGAACCAAGACGTTAGTGAGTTATGGCATAGAAGATTGGGCCATCTACACCATGGAGCTTTGAAGATCATGCAACAAATTTCTACAGGACTTCCCAAGGGTGCACTAGAGCAACATGATACATGCGAAGGGTTTACATTGGGGAAGTACACCAAAGCCACCTTTCATGATAAGGACAGTCGAGTGAAAGCTATCCTTGAAAGAGTTCACTCAGATGTGTGAGGACCATTCTCGACAACCTCCACAGCCAAGCATAGGTATGATTTTTTTAGATGATTTTTTGCACAAGTGTTGGATTTTCTTCATGCAAAAGAAAGATCAGGTGCTCTAAAAAAAATTTAGTTACAATCACTTGTCGATAAAGACACAGATAAGAAGGTGAAGGCTTTCAGGAGCAACAATGGTGGAGAATATGTGTCGAATGAATTCAATAAATTATGTGTATTAGAAGGCATTCAACGAGTTTTGATAGCACCTCATAACCCACGGCATGATGGGGTTCCAGAAAGGAAGAACATAAGCATTGCGGGAGTTGCACGAGTGATGTTACATGATCAGGGCCTATCGTTGCACTCGTGGGCAGAAGCATGCAACACAATAGTGCATGTGCATAACAAAATTCCTCATCAGAACCTTGGGATGAGTACACCAGAAGAAGCCTTTTCTAGTAAGAAGCTAGATGTGGCGCACTTTAGAATTTTTGGTTCATCATTTTACTGTCATGTTACTAAATATGCATGGAAAAATCGAAAACCAACAACTAAGTTGGGAATATTTGTGGGGTACACTAATACATCCCATAAATATCAGGCGTACCTTCCATATCAAAGGATGACAATGGTTCGTAGAGATGTGAAATTCAATGAAGGAAGGGCCATGTGAATTTCCCTTTAGAGGGAGCTTCAGATGCATGCAATTGAGGAGCTCTTATCTCCAAAAGAAGAACCTCAAGATGTGGATCTGCCACAAGAAGAGAAGCAGAGAGTGGAAGTGCCCACTCATGAAGAGACATCCAGAGACGAAAGTAAGCACACTAGAGAGTTTGATAGGTTGATGCATGATGCTAGAGAGAATGTAGGAGCACCCACATCATAGTGCAGGCAAAGAAGGTACCCAGATAGATACACTGACTACATGGTTCTTATGAGTAAGAGTGTAGGGATTGAGCCATCCTTATTTGAGAAAACAGTGCAATAACCAATATGGGTTGCTACCATGGTTGAGAAGTATGACTCCATTATCAGAAAGAATGCATGGGAAGTTGTCCCAAGACCGTAGGAAAAGTCAAATGTAGGATCCAAGTGGATCTATAAGGTGAAGCAAGCAACATATGGGATGGTGGAGAAACACAAGGCTAGATTTGTGGCCAAGGGGTTCTCTCAAGTAGAGGGAGTATAATACGAGGATAACTTTGCTCCAGTAGAGAGGCACTCTTCAATTAGATATATTCTTGCACTTTCAGCGTAGATGGGATGGAAAATACATCGGATGGATGTAAATAAAACTTTCCTCAATGAAGTGATTGAGGAAGAGGTGTACATAGAGAAACCAAAAGGATTTGAGACCTTCAACAAAGATCCACATGTGTGTAGACTCAAGCGAGTGACGTATGGACTGAAACAAGCACCTTATGCTTGGTACACTAGGATCGACAAATATTTCACCGAGTTGGGATTCATCAAAAGTGAAGCAGATGTGAACCTTGACCATATTGTGGTCAAAGGTAAACTATTGATTATAGTATTATATGTCGATTATTTAATCCTGACAGGTGATGAGAAGTTGTTCAATTCTTGCAAGAGAAATTTAGATGAAGAACATGGGGCTCTTTCATTATTTCCTTGGTTTGGAAATTTGGCAAAGAGATGGGGAATTGTTTGTCTCTCAGGGAAGGTATGCCAACGAGATACTGAAGAAGTTTCACATGGAGAGAAGAAAACCCATGGAGACTCGTCTAGTAGGGAATTATAGGAAGGAAGATGCTACTTCAGGTGAAGTGGTAGAAGCTACCATTTATAGGAAGCTTATGGGTTCACTCATGTACTTGGTGAACACATTACCAGACATGGGTTATGCGATTAACAATCTTAGTCAAGCTATTGTTAAGCCAACCAAGCTTTATTGGAAGGAAATAAAACCTGTGTTGAGATACCTCATAGGCACCACTCAGTTTGGTCTTTGGTACATACAGACAAGGGGAGTGAAGATTCAAGGCTTCACATATGCATATTGGGAAGGGATTCCATCCGATAGGAAGATCACATAAGGGGGAATCTTCAGTATTAGGTCAGTAGCAGTTTCCTGGTATAGTAGGAAGCAGAGATCAGTTGCACTCAGTTTGGCAGAAGCATAATACATGATTGTTAGTAAAGAAAATTGTGAGGCTATCTGGATGAGGAAGATCCTTGTTGGGTTGTTTGGTCAACATATGGATCCGACAGTGATTTATTGTGCCAACCAGAGTTGCATCAAACTCTCGATTAATCTAGTTTTTCATGATAGGTCCAAGCATATCGACATTTGGTATCACCATCTCAGATATTGTGTGCAAAGGCAGATTATTATATTAGAGTACATTCCTACAGAGGAGTAGGATGCATACATCTTGATGAAGGCACTGTCAAGAGGCAAATTCGAGTTCCATAGAGGCAGGACCGGGATATCATACAATCCCTTTCTTGTTGAGAGGGAGTGCTGATAATGGCACCAAGAAAGGATTCTAATTTAATTATCCCTTGAATTAAATTAGAATAAAATTGTAATTCCAAATCACATGACAGCTTTTATGAGTTAACTAAGTTTGGATGACTTAGTTGGTTCATTTAATTCGAGTTGAGGTTCAAACTAGAGGCATGCCCTAGCTGAGTTTATTTTGAGTTGTAATTAATTAACTCAAATTATCTCAGTTAAATTTAGTTAAACTAGTTCTGATTTATGGAGGAACTAGTAGGAGGTTAAAAAATGGGGTGTCGCTTCATGTGTTCAACTAGTTAACTGATAATTCACTCATAAATAACTCATGCATGTCAGTTCTAAGAAAGACCCAGTTGAGATTGGAGTTCAAGGGTAGTGTACTATCAATTGTATAATTATCCGAACTTTATAAGTGGTGCATGCAGTCAGAGGACTCTCCCTAATGGATTGCGTAGTATGGATTGGGAATTTCCATAATTAATAGGGCCTACTTTCCCAAGGAAACTGCGCAAGGAAATAGGGATCCTAGAGGGAATAAAATTGGTTAAGTATTGAACCAAGCTTGTTTAGGAATAATTGAGACAGATAGAGATGACACAAATGTTTCTCAGCTTGGAGAAAAGCATTATAATATTATCATATTCTTTGGCTTATGCAATACACAGATAGCAGGGTTTTTAGCTGAGGCTTTCCCCAAGAAAATATTTGTGTTGTGCGATTAAAATTATTTCTCTTTCATGTTTTGTGATTTTAAGATCTAAATTCTTTTCCACAATTGGTAGAGTAGATTCAAGTATAATGTTTTAGCATATTATAATTATCACTTGAATCTACGTGGATTTTCTACAAGAGGCATTGGAATATGAATTCCAAGAGTCTCCCTCTCAATGTATATATCAATAATTTCTCTTAATGGAATGCATTCATTCATGGAGTTACCCAAGCCTGGCCTGACATTGTATCATAGATACAAGTCCCTTTTATCCTTTTTCTTCTATGCCACTCATATTTATTGTTATTTTTCTTTATATAATTATTGTCCCAATTTCTATTTAAGCAGTCTCTTTTCGCTGCAGTATAATGATATGAAGTATCTGTGCCTGTGTTGAATGGTGTGTTCATCTCAATGCAAATACCCGTGATTGAATGTACAAATATCTATGTTGATTGACTTGTTGAGTCTCTATTCTATTTTTTTAAATGTTGGTAGTTGGTCCATCGGGATATGTTATAACATAGACCCTATTCGTCATTGAATAAAACTTGGTGATTTGTGCTTTGAAGATTCAAACCCTACATTGATTTGGTATGTTCATTGTTGCATTGAAATGGTATGGTAATTACTACATAAAATTTGTTGATTGTCGGGCATTAATCCTGGTGTTATCACTGGAAAATCGTACAAGCAAAGGTAACATTATTTAATTTCAGGCAGAAGAATTTACACGGCTCAGAGACATTAGAAAATTTGAAAGTATTTAAAAATCTCTAAGGTCTGGGAAAAAATCAAATCACAGAAAAGGAGGACTAGTAAAATGTGCCTTTGCACGCAAAAGTCTTCGATAACTGCACCTTTGCGCGCTTTTTACTCCAAAATGCACGCAATCCTGGGAGTGGCGGAAGTCACTTCCCGGACCACAAGGCACACTCCAGGACATTGATTTCACACTTGAAGCTGCCTAAGGGCAGCCACCCAAGCCTCCTTAGGACATCAAGGGAGCACACAATGGAATAAATGTGGCACACAATGGAATCACCCTCCTCTCTTGAATCACTATCCACAATGTACCAAGAGAGGGAAGGAGGATTTGAATTCTCCTGTAAAAGGCCAACAAGAGATGAACAAAGGGAGTGCACATTGTTATGCTGGCTATAATTTCCCCAAGCAATACCAATAGTGTGTCATCCGAAGCAAAGATAGAGGGGACTCAGCTGTTGGCCATCCAAAAAGTCCAATCCACCATAGTAGAGAGAGGGAGACTTTGCACCAAGGTAGCTCGGAAGTAAAGACATCCTTGCATCGGGACTTAGAACCCCTAGTTCTAAGTGGGTTAAAGTTTCATCCTCATTCCTACCAGCACTCAATAAGAGGGGACGTAAGCGCCACCCTTTGGATTATTGAAGTTGTTTGACTCTATTTAGAGCTTTTGTGTTATTTTTTTTAGTTTTAGTTTAGTTTTTATGTTTGAATATGCATGTTTTTCTCTATTTAGTATGTTTATGTTCTAGCTTGTTCCACTAACTTGCTTGACTCCATTTATTTTCTATCTGTGACCAATAACTTAAGAGGGAATACCACACCCCTTAAGTTGGTGTGATTTCATATATATGTGCACCAAATGCACTAACACAGAATTGGCGACTCCACTGACTTTTATTTCCAAGTTTATGTGGTAGTGCCTTTTTGCAGAGACCTCCGTCTTTGCTGTGGAGTTGGGCTGGAACTACCCCATTTCTCTCCTTCATTGTCTGGTTCACCACTAGTCACAGACTGAAGCAGAAAAGCTCCAAAAAATTACATTGCAGGAATTTGCACGCATTTCTCACAGACAGGTGTGCTTTCAAAGATGACTTGCGTGTAGAAATCACGTATGTTTCAGCCTTTTGCACACAAAAAACAGAATGAGAATTTTCTCTAGTATTTTCATCTTTTCCTGCTTGTAAAAGTGCTTGGAAACCCATAATACATTTTCCAGCACTGGTTGAGGTGCTCGACAACTTTCTAAAACTCACTCTTAGTTGCTTTTGGTAGGCTTGGTGTTAGTTTTATTTCAAGTTGATTTTTGCAAAGTTAACACATAGTTTAAGTAGGAGGAAAATTAACTTGCATTCCGAAATAATTTATGTTTTGAAAATTTAGGTACCAAAACACCTAGATAATTATCCAAAGTAAGTGGCCCAAGTCCATGCATGCTTAGCTAGTTCATTTTTCTAGTGTAAAAGTCATTAGCTTATTTCAATTTTTGCACTAGGATTTCGGGACCAGGATTGAATTGTCGATAGAAGAGCAAACAATCTCTGCTGCCTTTGCACCCTCCGATGATCATAGGCAACCATATGAACACTCTTTATTCACAACTCACCATCTCCCTATAGTTCATCACATATATTAACTAGGAAAATTAGAAAGCGGTCCATATCTGTGCATGTTTTTCTTTTGAGCAAGGAACAATAGAACATAGTTTAAATCGGGGATTTTGAAAAGGATCATCGCATATGCATACATTCAAACTATGTGTTTGTTCACTTTTTTCTCACACATGCCCACACACTAAGAAAAGCAAAGAAACCTAAAACAAACTTAACAAAACTCTCTAAATTCTACCCATAGGGGCCACAAAATAATTTATAGTCTAAGTTAGGATCAAGGGGGTAGGCATCCAATAAGCCGCCTTGATCATTCTTCATCTTGAAACATAGAATTTGATTGTTTAGGGAGCTTTCAAATCCACCTATCAGCCCACGGAAAAGAAAACCCGAGTGCAACAGAGACCCGCTTCAAAGGGGGTTAGGCTTAGGCGCAGTGTGGGCAAGTATCAGTTGGGGCTACCTAACCCGGATGATACTCGATACTGTTAACTGAATTACCAAGAAGCCCAAGACCCAAACGCTCACTTGGGATGGTGGTACTTAGTGGCCAAAATTAGTTCATCCTTTCCCTATAGGTGAAGGTGCAGGAAAGCACTAAATCCTCTACCCTTACCTTGGTGGTTTTCCTTCAATTGATATGGGGTGTCGCCAGCTTTTATGGGACGTTGTGCCAGCACTCACAATATATCTTCTCAAGGCCCAGTTACATTTGAGTGTGTGAGAATGAATAGGTCTTATAGGATTTGAATATCATACGCAAACAACAAAAATCCATATTTTTTGATTGAATGGTCACATAGGATTAAATCTAAAAGGGAAAATTTATTTTATTTTCGCTTTGTTTTATGTATCCGATCAGAATTTTGCTTTTATTATAATATCTATCCTCTCAAGTATTTCCAAAGCCATACCTAGTCAGTAATATTCCTAAATTAGCATACAGCTAATTGGAATATTAAATTTTGATTTTTCTCTTAGATAGAGGAATAAGAGGGTATGGAGACCCATAAATCTCATTAGTAGGAATAAAACACACTCTTAGTATGAAGGGAGGTCATCTAAAAGCTGGATTGAAGACCCTTAGGTGTGAAAAGGGGTTGGATCATGGAGACTATGTCAACTTTGACCAAATCAAACAAATTTGTTATGGAGGAGTGGCATTAATGGTGGGACAACACAATTTTGGAGGGAGATTGATTGCATGATGGTGGAAACCCTAATTAGTGGGACCCAAGGTGAGAAGGCTCACATTTTTTATAAGGAGGGCAAGGCAGCCATAGTGGGGGAGGTGATTTATTATTGATTTTGTGGTCTGCATGACTTCTTGCATTCTTCAGTTTTTTAGTTGAGCTTGCAGTGATGTTTAGCACAGGGTGTCCCCGAGCGGGGATTCCACCTCTTCCCTTGAGGTAGCCTCTTGGAAGAGTATTTTTCTATCATTTCCACACATCTAACATTCTATACAAGCTTTAGTATTTATCTACAATGCAGTGTCTATTCAGATTTGTGTTGTGTTGCAGGGTGTTGCAGTGGAGGGTTGAGAAACCCACTTTCTGAGCTATTTTTTTAGAGGAGGAACTATTCTTCCCTTTGGGAGATCAGCAAGGAAGTTCTTTGAACATATTTTATATCTTTGGCATCAGACCAAGCTATTACATCCAGTGACAACACAGTTTCAGTCAGGAATTGCGTTATTTTGGAGGGCAGTTTCAGAGGAGGATCTATTGGCTCTTTTAGAGTGTTTTCTTCTAGGTGAAGGGTTTAGCCTTTCATTGGAGGATATATTTGGAGGAGATCTACATCAGATCCATATTATTTCAGCCTTATATTTCATGAGATTCAGTTGCAGTGACTCTTCAGTCCTAGGGCTGTAGATCACCATTTGTATTTGAGGGTATTTCCGGAAACCCTTCCCGGGTTCTCTTGGAAAGGTGTCTAGGAGGCTATATCTTCATTCCTAGCATTATTTGAGCTATATAACAGTAAATATAAATTGATCCATATTTATGCAGCAGTTTATGCCCTAAAACTGTGTTGTCTTAGCTCATGGTATTTTTATGGAAACTATTTCTCATGTGTTGACATATTTTTCTTGTAGAGGTTTGTTTTACATTGCTTGAGTGACTAGATCCTCAAGCTTTTGTGCCTATTATTTGCTGATATGTTTAATAAGATGGTTGTACATTTGTCTCGTATCATGGTGTGTTCATTTATTCACTGTTATTTCCAGTTTTGTGTTCATATATTGTTGCTTCCCCATTTGGGAATATTACAGTGGTATTAGAGCATAATCTTGGCTCAACCTGTGGATCTCAACCATTATGCTATCAGGAGAATAAGAAGAAGAAGAAAGAGATCAGAAAGATGCAAAGAATGAGTTTTATCTCATCTCTTTTCAAATCTAAGAAGGACCTCACCAAGGAGGTCAAGCAAAGGAGAATGGAGAAAAGCAAAGAAACCACACTAGGGTTTCAAGATGGGGAAGGTCCATGTACTTCCTATCTGTTGAGATTCAACAAGATGATGAGCTTAGTGAAAAGATCCGCCTTCACTAAGTGGGCCAACAGGCTATTTTTGGTGCAAAGTCTATTTTTAGACATGTCAATCATATTCTATGAGTTGCAAGATGCTATTTGTGGATGGTTGGTCAAGTTGGAAAAATAGATGGACTTATATTTTTAGACATATTGGGCAGAATATTTTTTTAGATTGCCAGTCTAAAAAATAGATATGTTGAATATTATTAGCTCTCAATAATATTTGGACTCTAAACATTATTTTATTCTCTTGGAGAACTTCAGTTAAGTGCACAGATGTTGCACAACAGCTGACAAAAGGAATTACGCTATTCCTGAGGGTTTACTAGAGCTAATGCATGAGGAATTTAGTTAGAACTCATCTGACAGAGTTTGGTGGAGTTAGAGAAGTTGTTGGTGGAGTTTTATTCAGTTTAACTCAGTTAGACTCAGTTGAGCTAGTTGTATCTAGTCTAACTGATTGATACACTAGTGAGAGTGGCGTGAATTAATTAATAATTAATTCACTAAATAATAACTCATTAATCAACTGAAAAATACATCAGTTAACTACATTGCATGGACAATTTCAGTGGAAACCAGTGGAGAGATAGGTGAAAGGGCAAGATAGACTATCAGTTGTGACTATAGTGATGCATTAATTGCATCCAACACTCAGTGGAGATGCTAATGAGGATTGTGCAGTGCAAGCTAGGTGGATTGGAGTTCATTCAGAGCCATTATTCAATAGGGATTGCGCAGTAGAGGTAGGCTAGAAGGTGGCAGATATCGGTGCATGGATTTGCTAGATCGAGCCTGATTAGTGTGTAGCGATTGTATTGTACTGAGAGCTTGAAATGTTCAACTTTGTATGAGGTTTGTTACATGATCTCTATGACATATATTATATACAGATAGTTGGGGTTTTTAGCTTCAGGATTTCCCATTAAATCATTGTGTTAATGTGTGTGAATTTTTATGGTTTCATGTGTGCATTGCAATTGATTTAATTTCCGCATGTGATGATCAATGGTGAAATAGATTCTGTAATGTGCATGAAGTTAAAAATAGTGTGAGATCAGGAGAATATTGGATTTATAACACATAATTTATATAATTTCTACATGGTATCAGAGCATTTGATCATTAGAACAGATTGCAATTATTGAAGCGGTTGAGTTTTGTGCTGGTGGAATTTGAATTTGCTGCAGTGTTTTCTTGGTGTCGAAGTTGAGGATTTGTTGAAATGTATTTCAACGGATTGTGATTGGAGTATGCCCTTGAGGGCAGCTTGAATAATATTTCACGGAAGGACAATATGGAGGTAGTGTTGGATGATAATGGGTTGAAGGAATTCATAGATGTAGAAATTCCAAAACCTGCTTCTAGCGATGCAGCCGCACTTGACGCATGGAAAAAGAAGACAGCAAAATGTCGAAGGATTCTGTTCGAAGGTGTGAAGGATCACATAGTATCCAGCCTTCATGGTAAAGCTTCTCCATTATTGATGTGGAAAGATTTGACAGACTTGTTCCAAAGCAAAAGCGACCAGAGGAAGTTGGTGCTTAAAGACAAGCTCAGGAAAATAAAAATGGAGAAAGGCGACAGTATACCTAAGTACCTCACGAAGTTTGTCCAGTGCAGGGATGAGATGGGAAGTGTGGGGGTTACTATAGATGAAGAGGACTTGGTGAGCTTGGTTCTCCTTGGGCTTCCGAAGAGTTGGCATAACTACGAGGACTCTGTCAATGGTCAGGAGAAACTGCTAGGATGGGAGCGACTTTGGTCGGATCTTGTGCAGGAGGAGATAAGGTGGGGTACCAAGGATGGATCTTCATCAAAGAATGAAGATGAAGAAAATTTCGCTTTGGCTACCAAAGCAAGGAAAGGGAAGGGAAAGAAAAATCCTTCTCAATCCGGTGCGAAAGGCAAAAATCAGGACTTGTCCAAGGTGAAGTGCTTTCACTGTCACCAACACGGAAATT
Organism: Pinus albicaulis; assembly: GCA_034641835.2. Classification (NCBI taxonomy): domain Eukaryota; kingdom Viridiplantae; phylum Streptophyta; class Pinopsida; order Pinales; family Pinaceae; genus Pinus; species Pinus albicaulis. The sequence goes on from CM076576.1 coordinate 855,814,025, forward strand.
ACGCCACTAATTGTCCATAGAAGAAGAAAAATAAGCAGGCTGCTGGATCTGTAGCTGGAGAGGCCTTAGCCTTGCAGTTTGAGCTGGATTTTTCACTGATCACATGCTTGGTTTCAAGTGTGACGGGATTAGTGTGGTTTCTTGACAGTGGTGCGTCTTTCCATATGACCGGAGACAAAGATTTGTTTACTGATCTGGATGAGAAATATATTGGAGTGTACATCGAGATGGGCGATGATGGTAGATACAGTGCGACTGGTATCGGGACCATTTCCTTTGAGAGGGAGTCTGGAAAACCTTTCATCTTGAAGGATGTCATGCATGTTCTAGTATTGAAGAAGAATCTGATCTCTGTGGCGATGTTGGAAGACAAGGGATATGATGTTGTTTTTAGCGAGGGAAAGGCTTTCCTACGCAGTAAAGAAACTGGTGAAACCCGGAGGATAGGGTTTCGAGTTAAGAACCTTTATCAATTACAGGTAGATGGCTGCACAACAATGGCAGGCAAAGTAGAAAGAGTGGTGAGCTGAGATGAGGGAAAATTTTGGCACAGGAGATTGGGCCATCTTCACTATTGCACTTTGAAAATTTTGCAGCATATTTCTACCGGGCTTCCCAAGGGTACACTTGCGTAGTCAGATCAGTGCAAGGGATGTACTTTGGGGAAATTTGTGAAGACCACTTTTCATGAGAAGGATAGTCGTGCCACGACGATCCCTGAAATAATTCACACAGACGTGTGTGGAACTTTCTCAGTAGCTTCGACAGCAAAGCACAGGTATTATGTGATATTTGTTGATGAATTTTCTCGTAAGTGTTGGATCTTCTTCATGTAGAAGAAGAGAGAGACATACTCAAATTTCTGTGAGTTCAAGGCACTGGTTGAGAAAGAGTCGGGGAAGTAGGTGAAAGCTCGAAGGAGCAATAATGGTGGTGAATTCATCTTTGGTGAATTCAAAGACTTTTTTTGCGCAGAAGGAATTTGAAGAGAGCTCATTGTGCCTCATAACCCACAGCAAAATGGGGTCACAGAGAGAAAGAACAGAACGGTCATGGGTGCTGCTCGCTCGACATTGCATGATCAGGGCCTTCCCATACACTTGTGGGTTGAAGCATGCAACACTGCAGTTTATGTGCAAAACCGTTGTCCTCATAGAGTACTTGGCATGAGTACACCCGAAGAGGCGTTTTCCAGTAAGAAGCCTGATATTTCTCATTTGAATATTTTTGGCTCACCAGTTTACATTCATGTGACAAAGGATTCCAGGAAGAAGCTGGAGCCAACCGCAGAGGTTGGGATATTTGTGGGGTACACAGAAACAGCCCAAAACTATCGTGTGTATTTTCCAGATAGTCGAAAGATTGTTGTGCGACGGGATATCAAATTTCATGAGGAGAAAGCCATGAAGTTGTCGCTTGAGAGGGAGCTACACTTGCATGCTTATGAGGAGCTACTAGTTCCTAAAGATGAGCTTCTGGATATGGATCAGCCACAAGAGTAGGTTCATGGAGTGGAAGAAACCACTCATGCAGTGCCAAAAATCAGAGGGCGGAAGCACACTACAGAAGTTGAGCGACTGAATCTTGATGCAGTGCAAAATGTAGGGGCACCTACATCATAGCGCAGACAGAGACAGTCACCTAACCGATTTACTGGATACATGGCTCTGATGAGAAAGTGTATCATGACAGAACCATCCTCTTTCAAGGAAGCTGTGGAGGACCTGGCATGGGTAGATGCCATGGTGGAAGAGTATGATTCGATTGTCAGAAACAGTGCATGGGAGATTTTTCCCAAGGCCGGAAGGGAAATCAATGGTAGGTTTGAGATGGATCTACAAAGTGAAGCAAGCTGCTGATGGGAGCATCGAGAAGTAAAAAGAAAGATTTGTTGCTCAGGGCTTCTCACAGATCAAGGGGATCAACTATAAAGAAACCTTTGCACTTGTCACAAGGTATTCTTCCATACGGACCATCCTTGCTCTCTCAGCACAGATGCATTGGCACATTCATCAGATGGATGTGAAGACTGCGTTCCTAAACAGAGTCATTGAGGAGGAGGTGTACATAGAGCAGCCGAAAGGATTCGAAATCTTCAGCAGCAATTCGAATGTGTGCAGGCTCAAAAGAGCGCTGTATGGGCTGAAACAAGCACCTCATGCTTGGTACACACGGATAGACAGTTATTTCATGGGACTTGGATTCACCAAGAGTGAGGTAGATCCAAACCTATATCAAATTGTGGTGGAGGGTAAGTTGTTGATCATTGTACTTTATGTAGATGATTTTATACTAATAGGTGATGAACTATTGATACACTCATGCAAGGAAGATCTTGCAAAGGAGTTTGAGATGAAGGACTTGGGCCTCCTTCATTATTTCCTGGGATTGGAAATTTGGCAGCGGAAGGGTGGATTATTTGTGTCTCAAGGCAAGTATGCCCTGGAGATACTGGAGAAGTTCAACATGCAAGGCTGCAAGCCTATCGACACTCCTCTTCCTAGTGGTTGGAGGAAAGAGGATGCTACATCGGTAGAGGTAGTGGATGCCACTGTTTATCGACAGTTGGTTGGGTCGCTCATGTATTTGGTCAATACACGATCGGACATATGCTATGCTGTTAACCAACTTTCAAAAGCTATGGTTAAGCCTACCAAGCTCTTTTGGAAGGCAGTCAAGCATGTCCTGAGGTATCCCAGGGGCACATCAGGATATGGATTATGGTACAGACAATCAGGTGAGTTGAAGCTACATGGCCTCATGGATGCAGATTGGACAGGGAGCCCAACGGACAGTAGTTATAATATCCGAGGATATCTAAAGATCGTGGCCATAAAGTTTCGTACAACAGAAACAGATCCGTGGCACTTAGTTGGTTAGTTCAAATGATATCGAATTGATGGCGAAGTCGGTATTGGTATGCGAGGCTATATGGATGAGGAAGATCCTGGTCGGGTTGTTCGGTTCACACTTAGATCCTACTGTGATATATTATGATAATCAGAGTTGCATCAAACTCTCGGTTAATCCATTATTTCATGATAGATCTAAACACATTGACATCTCATATCATCATATCAGAGATTAAAGTGTTGGAAGACTATGTTGTTTTCATATTCAGAGGATCGAGTGTGATATTTGATGAAGGCTACTACCAAGAGCAAATTCAACACAACAGATGATCTGGGTGGCGCATAATCCCTATCTTGTTGAGAGGGAGTGTTGAGATTCAACAAGATGATGAGCTTAGTGAAAAGAGTCGCCTTCACTAAGTGGGCCCGCAGGCTATTTTTGGCGCACAGTCTATTTTTAGACATGTTGATCATATTCTATGAGTTGCAGGATGTTATTTGTGGATGGTTGGTCAAGTTGGAAAAATATATGGACTTCTATTTTTAGACATATCGGGCGGAATCTTTTTTTAGATTGCCAGTCTAAAAAATAGATATGTTGAATATTATTAGCTCTTAATAATATTTGGACTCTAAACATTATCTTATTCTCTTGGAGCACTTCAGTTAAGTGCACAGATGTTGCACAGCAGCTGACAAAAGGAATTACACTATTCCTAAGGGTTTACTGGAGCTAATGCATGAGGAATTCAGTTAGAACTCATGTGACAGAGTTTGGTGGAGTTAGAGAAGTAGTTGGTGGAGTTGTATTCAATTTAACTTAGTTAGACTCAGTTGAGCTAGTTGTATCTAGTATAACTGATTGATACACTAGTGAGAGTGGTGTGAATTAATTAATAATTAATTCACTAAATAATAAATCATTAATCAACTGAAGAATACATCAGTTAACTACAGTGCATGGACAGTTTTAGTGGAGACCAGTGGAGAGATAGGTGAAAGGGCAAGATAGACTATCAGTTGTGACTAAAGTGATGCATTGATTGCATCCAATACTCAGTGGAGATGCCAATGAGGATTTCGCAGTGCAAGCCAGGTGGATTGGAGTTCATTCAGAGCCATTCTTGAATAGGGATTGCGTAGTAGAGGCAGGCTAGCAGGTGGTAGATATCGGTGCATGGATTTACTATATCGGGCCTGATTAGTGTGTAGCGATTGTATTGTACTGAGAGCTTGACATGTTCAGCTTTGTAGGAGGATTGTTACATGATATCTATGACATATATTATATACAGATGGTTGGGGTTTTTAGCTTCAGGCTTTCCCGTTAAATCACTGTGTTAATGTGTGTGAATTTTTATGGTTTCATGTGTGCATTGCAATTGATTTAATTTCTGCATGTGATGATCAATGGTGGAATAGATTCTGTATTGTGCATGAAGTTAAAATAGTGTGTGATCAAGAGAATCTTGGATATATAACACATAATTTATATAATTTCTACATTATCAGTAAAAGAAAGATCCGGTATTGCGTAGAGCTCCAAAGAAACATATTATGCCCTTTCCTTTTGAAGAAGAAGACAAGAGGCATGGAGATGGAGGACACTTAGACTATGAGATTCTAAGTGAGTATCTTGCAGAATACAAGTCTCAAACGAGAGCTTTTAAGGAGAACCTAACTCTCCCACAGTTCATTCAGCTCAAAGAAGAAAGAAGACCTCACAACAATAGATTTCTATTGCCTACATTTGCTTGGTCATTCACATGTACATCAAGAGCTTGGGGAATGAAGTTAGATGCATTTTTCCTGCTACATCCAGTAGTAGAGAGAGAAGCTATTGAGATTGTAGCACTGCACCTTGAGGGTGAAGCAAATATTTGGTGGTTTAGCCATTTGAGTCATGCAAGAGTGACTGCATATGCATATTTCACTCAAAGGTTGATCAAGAAGTTTGATAAGAAGAAATCAGAGGAGAAGAAACTTCCACCACCACTGGTTGCAGGAGCACTTACATCAGGAGGAAGAACACTTGCACCTTTGCAAAGTGGTCTTGATCTCTTGAAATTTAGAGTCCCGTGCACTATTCTGGAGATGCATGAGGAGGAGGAGACTTGTACCAGTGCTGATGCAGCCATAGAGGAGCAACCATCATCATAAGTGGTTGTGGAATTCATCACACCAGAAGGGGGAAGCCATCACACCGAAAGAAGGAAACCTTGTAGCAGTAAAAGATGTTCCCAAGCTTTATCGAGGTATGCACATATTTCCATTTCCTGTTATTTCAGCACATCATATGGAGGACTGTGGGAATATACCTTTGAATGACCTAGGTTCAAAGTACATTGCTGATTTGGAGCAGCAGACTATCACTGCACTGAGGACCCTTGATTTTTTCAAGGAGGAGTTATACAGTCATCCTAGTATATCATTGTTGAGTTGCACACAACTCTTAGGGTTGGAGCGTAGGATTTTGGAGGATGTGATGAACATTGTCCTGAGCAGAGCAATGCAAAACTATGTGTTCAACATTGAGCTTTATTTTGAGACAGAATATGCACCATCATGGAGATCAACAGTGCTGTCATTGAGCAGCAGTGATGAGTTGGGTGCCCAACCATTATTGGAGCATTCCAATGACCTTTCTACATGTATAGCAGTGGACATGCATATGGTTGATGGAGGACATCATATGATGGATGACATCTCCCATTACTATGATGGATACTTCTTGATGAGCACTTCACCCCTTGATGAGAAGTTTTTGCCTACACCTTCTTTGGATCCTTGTGGGATCAACATGGTCATTGATGCATGGTATTAATTTGGAGATCTCCAGGAGATTGCATTTCAACATCCCAGAAATGCAAAGATAGAAATATGATTTGGGAGGATGGTATTTTTTATTGGAGGAATGCCAATTGTGGGCATGATGATAAACACTCACCATTAGTTGGATGGGTGATGTTGATGAGCAAGAGGCTGGAAAGCCACTTGTAGATTTATGACACAGGGCAGCAAGAGGCATGGTTGCGTTGGCTACTCTTGAAAGAGTTTGGCCATCATGTGACATATCCTTCTTCAAATGGTATGTTGGTGGATGGAACTTGGCATGGCACTTGCATCATATGGCAGCAAGGAGTTTGGGTATATTGGGGTGATGTGATGTCTTTCATATCAACCATCATGTGGTTAATCCATAGTTTATATGATGATGGTGTGGGGAGGCAACAAGCTGTGTTTTTTCTTGGGAAGTTCTTGGGAGAGTATGGGCTGATTTTCTCCCATACTTTGCATGATGTTGCAGGAGTAGGTGATGGCACTATCATGGTGCAAAGGGGCTACTCCTTGGCCTTGGTGGATCAAGAGATACTTCCTCTTTGGGAGGAATCTCCCATTAATAGAAGCATTATGGTAGATGACTTTGACATTAGGCATGTCAAATAAGGGAGCTATGAGATGACAGGAGCCTTATTACAAAGGCCAACAACGTTGTCACTTGGGAGCTTGAATTTGTTGATGGAGTGTTCCCAGGACCACTTCACATATGATGCACTTGGTGAACAAGTAGGAGATGAGAGTGATAGAGTAGTGGGTGGAGACATCTATTACCATAATATGATCTTCTTGACTTGGATTTCCAAGCATAAGAAGGAAATTTTTCATGCAGCACATGGTTCATTCCTCTTCAAGGGAGTATGACATACCACTATGGAGGGCTCATTCATGGACCTTATTATCAACTTACTCTTAGTACATGGTAAGAATTATGTTTTTTCATTTATTGATTATCTAACACAATATTTGCATTCTCTTACCATCTATATGTAGTGCATTGTCCTACCAGGGGCCAAGCCTCTATTTGGGCTTCATGGTCATTTTAGGACCAACATCTATGATGAATATGGCCATTTCTGGCACGGCTTTGGGAAAATGTTACACTATTATTGGCATGCTCAGTTGATAAACTATGCCATCTACTATTTACTTGTGGATGAGATGACATGCACAACTAGCAATTTGTTGGTAGAAAACTTTCCACATCATGGTCCTGAAACTGCAGCTGGTAAAATTGCGTTGTGACTACTTGGGAGACTGTTGGTACCTTCTAGCACTATGTAAAGCCTCCAGTACCTCTCTCATTTGGATTCCATATGGTGAAAATGTCATATTCACTTTATATTGGATAGTTTGGGAAAGAACCGAAGAGGGGGTATTTGAGGATCCAATTGCCTTTTTACTTCACGAAGGCAACCTTATTGCAGTCCAAATTCAGCAACAGCTCTATACTTATCATAAGTGGAGAGAGATACAGTGTGGGGTAGGCCATTTGGTCTATGAAGTTTAGCAATGCAACCCACCTTCTTTGCAGGAGCCTAAGGTGGAGGAGATGTTTCATGAGTTGCCATGTTGGAGGGTGACTCACTTTTTGTGGATGATAGCTATCTACTCAACTTAGTGTTCCTAAATTGATGTCATAAATTGTCAACTAGGGCTAGTAAACTGTTGAAGTGAAGTGCACTATATGTGCCTAGGTATCTTCTTCCTACTTCGTTGTGCTTAGTGTTTTTATAGTGTTTTTGGTTTTGTGTTTTTATGTTAAGAGGAAAAGAACTAAATTATTGGCAAAGAGAAGTTACTAATCACACTAAAACAGAATAAAATCTACTCTAAACTATGAATGGAACCTAAGAACAAAAAGTGCTAATTCACAAATTGTAAAGCTGGTAAGAAAAGTAACTCATAACATTAAACTCAATCCAATTCATTTCATTAGAGGTATGTTGGAACAACTGAGAAAAGGATTAGTTTGATGTAATGAAGTAAACAACTTAAAATATCACAGAGAAAATCTCATCCGTTGTTAGAAATTTGTTGGAACATTTTGAGAAAAGATTATCTGCAACATAGTAAGGAACTCTAGGCTAAAATAACTTATGACACTAGAATTAACTCATTCTGCAACTCAAAATGTTACTATTAAGCCTCATTCAAGGGTTAGAGATCTCTTGGAATAACTTGGGAAAAAGGCTATTTGTAAAATTATGAGAAATTGTAGAACAGTCAAGAACTCATAATGATATAACTAATTCTTTTTCATATGATAATGATGTGTTAGAAGAAGTCAAGAACAAGAGCAACTTATAAAATAATGAGGGTATTTTAAGTCTAATTAACAGGACTAGAATGCAATTAACTAATAAAACTGAAATGCAATGAACAAAACTGAACTAAAGTGCAATTAACTCAAGAGTACTACAGCTATATCTCATTCACGCATTAGTGATATATTGGAACAACTCATGAGAACAATATTGATTGTAATATTCGATGTAAGTAAAAATAAAACATGATGCTCAGAAAACTGCCTAAGTTAAGAACAAAACAAAGTTAAAGGTCACTTATCTAGAAAATATGCATAAAGCCTTTCAGACAGTAGGGGTCCTCTACCATCAGATTGGCACACGAATCCTTAACTCCTTAAAGTTGCTTCAGATCATGCATCAAAGTTGTACTTCTTTCATTAAAGGAAAAACGCTCAGAAATAGAGTATCACAGTCTTTGAGAACTAACAACAAAAAATCAACTAACTGTTTCTCAGTTCACCGAGTTATTCTTATAAGAAAATACATAACTGTCATTGAGTAGAAATAGGCATAGGTGTCTTTTATAATCAAAATCAAACTAGAACTCCTGTTAAGGACTCGTATTTTGCTGAAGACACCTGCAGAGTCCTTATCCTTGTAGAAGTCTGCTTCTTAGTTTTGGCTTTATCCACGTGCATAACCACTTTCAGATTTTTGATCAGCCTTCATAGAGGACAAGGAATGATGTAGGAGAGTTCTAGAATTTAACCATATGCGTCTTTCCCTCAAATGACACCTGTAACCTGTGTGAACATAAAGATGGCTGCGAAATATGTGACTAGCTACAGAATGGCTGCATTCTGTAGCTAAGTCTGATAAAAAACCACTATGACAACAAAATCACAAAAGTATAATATGTCAGTCATTGTATGCATTCTTAAAGTGATTTTAATCATTCCTATTGATCTTTTAAGCCTATAGCTGATAAAGGACAAATGGAATAAAGTGAAATTTGGTGAAAGGAAAGGACATCTTTAGGGCTCAACAATAGCTTGGGGATGGAGGCTTCACATGGGAATGATATTTCCTAATATATTTCAGATTCCATGCCTCAAGAAAGCCTCTAGACCACATATAGTTGCTTCCATGGGTATTCCACTTGTTCATGAGGAAAGCCATTTGGATTTTTCACCAAAGGCACACTTTTACAATTAGAAGGAGCAACTTGGAGACTTATTGATGAGAAAACATCTTGTTTATTGGAGGAGCTTATCACATGAGGATGCTACAGGAGGAAGAGGAGAGGCTCTTCAGTTCTATCCTTACAGTTGCTTGAGGACAAGCAACATTTGGGAGGGTATGGAGACCCATAAATCTCCTTAGTAGGAATAAAAGACACTCCTAATATGAAGGGAAGTCATCTAAAAGCTGGATTGAAGACCCTTAGGTGTGAAAAGGGGTTGGATCATGAAGACTGGGTCAACTTTGACCAAATCAAACAACGTTATTATGGAGGAGTGACATTAATGGTGGGACAATGCAGTTTTGGAGGGAGATTGATTGCATGATGGTGGAAACCCTAATGAGTGGGACCCAAGGTGAGAAGCCTCACATTGTTTATAAGGAGGACAAGGCAGCCATAGTGGGGGAGGTGATTGATTATGGATTTTGTGGTCTGCATGACTTCTTGCATTCTTCAGTTGTTTAGTTGAGCTTGCAATGTTGTTTAGCACAGGGTGTTCCCGAGCGTGGATCCCAACTTTTCCCTTGAGGTAGCCTCTTGGAAGAGTATTTTTCTATCATTTCCACACATCTAGAATTCTAGCCAAGCTTCAGTCTTCAGCTACATCACAGTGTCTATTCAAATTTGTGTTGTGTTGCAGGGTGTTGCAGTGTAGGGTTGAGAAACCCACTTTCTGAGCAAGTTTTTCAGAGGAGGAAACATTCTACCCTTTGGGAGATGAGCAAGGAAGATATTTGAGCATATTTAATATATTTGGCATTTGAAAAAGATATTACATCCAGTGACAACGCAGTTTCAGTCAGGCATTGCGTTATTTTGGAGCGCAGTTTCAGAGGAGGATCTATTGGCTCTTTTAGAGTGTTTTCTTCTAGGTGAAGGGTTTAGCCTTTCAATGGAGGATATATTTGGAGGAGATCTACAAGATCCATATTATTTCAGCCTTTTATTTCATGAGCTTCAATTGCAGTGACTCTTCAGTCCTAGGGCTATAGATCACCATTTGTATTTGAGGGTATTTCCGGAAACCCTTCCCGGGTTCTCTTGGAAAGGTGTCTAGGAGGCTAGATCTTCACTCCTAGAATTATTTGAGCTATATAATAGTAGATCTACACTGATCCATATTTATGCAGTAGTTTATGCCCTAAAACTGCGTTGTCTTAGCTCAGGGCATTTGTATGGAATCTATTTCTCATGTGTTGACATATTTTGCTTGTAGAGGCTTGTTTTACATTGCTTGAGTGACTAGATCCTCAAGATTTTGTGCCTATTATTTTCTGATATGTTTAATAAGATGGTTGTAAATTTGTCTCATATCATGGTTTGTTGATTTATTCACTGTTATTTCCAGTTTTGTGTCCATGTATTGCTGCTTCCTCATTTGGGAATATTACATAGTTGACGCTAGAATGGACCCAACAGGACGTCGTCGATCTAGAAATCTTTTGGACCTTCCCCCATTACCGAGAGGGGTTCTAGGTATTTTTCCATTTAGGCGTCAAAGACAGAACACCGCCACCATTATTGGTTCATCCTTTATTGGGGCGTCTTTAGTTGGGAACCCTGGTCGGTCTCCCAACGCCACACCACACACAACTCTTCCCACAACCCCTAGAGGGCAGAGAAGTGCTACCCATTTGGGAATCCAGGTGAACACACAGCAGGGTACGTCACATACTAACCCTCTTCCTAACTAGAACATTTTGTTTTCACATGCTGCAATGGCTACAAACTCGTAGTCACCTTTTCTAACTTCGTTAAATCTACCAAATTTAACCAAGCTAACAAATGAACCCATTGCACACAACCCCACATGGCCTCCCATGCCCACGAAGCTCCCTTTGGACATTCAAAAGTTTGAAGGAAAGCAAGCAGAATACCCAGGAGATCATGTTATGAATTTCCAACTGTGGTGTTCGTTGAACAACATCATTGATGATACTATTCGACTGAGACTGTTTCAATGCAATCTAACCGGAGTAGAAGCGAAATCGTATGTGGAGCAAACCTCTGCTACACACCGAACCTTTAGCGCCCTCACCACTGTCTTTCTGACCTATTTTCAGTTACCCATCCACCATGATTCCAAGATGGAATTACTGACACATTTTAGGCAAACCCCTGTCCTCCATATCTCAGACCATCTCCACGAATGGCGGCAACGTCATAGTTTGTGCAAAGCCAAACTTGACGATCGAGTTCTGTTATACCTGTTCTTGAAAACTCTCACCGGAAAGATTTCAAAGGATGTGGCATAGAAAAAGCCCATATCCGAAGAAGACGCCATCAGTAAGCTCAATAGCTCGAGCTAATATATATACAATCAGGGTATATTTACAATATCCTCCCAAACGCCCCCTTCCTGCAAACTTACAAATAATTTCTAGGTGCGTTGAACTCTGCAGACGGTTTAATCTAGTCATTGACCCAAAGTTACCCAGGCAGCAAGGTTAAAAACCCCGGTTACACATATGATTCTATTAAGAACTTACCGCAACCCGGCTACCAAATTCATCACATGCCTCCACAAAATTTGACTAATAGGGCGTCGTCATATCACCATCAGCATGGAGGACCCTATCCTCCGGCTCAGGAGACCTAGCATGTAGATAGATATACTGACGGAAGAGCTCCCCCCCCAACAACCATTTACAAACCAGGGACCGCATTAGGCACAAGACCCACCCATGCAAAATAATGCACAGGTGAAATTTGTGCAACGTTTTCAAAGTCAACTGCACCAACCATATAACTAGGATAATTATCCTCCTAACGCGGTTAAGAAAAAAGAAAAAAATAAGCCTAAAAGAAATACTGGATAGGGGGGCAGCAACTAAAAATTCCCTCTGTGATCTCAAGCTGGAGGCAACTCCAACTGAAATCAAAACGAGGAGCCAAGCAACTCCCAAAGGAAAAACAAAAGGTCACCTCTTCAAACAAACTGCTCTTGTTCGATCTATGGTGAGTACGACCATTACGCTCACCACTGTCCAGACCTCCCTAAGCTGAAGAATTTGCAGAGTAACCATGGACAAGGGGGATCCTCCTAGAAACCAGCAGTCATGTAGGATCCCTTCCCACATCAAGGGACAGTTATCACAGAGCAACAAACTCCCAACGATTCTGGAAATAACAACCACGAAATCTACATGATTGGCGAAGAAATGTTTTTTCAAACATGGAATCAAAATTACGACACCCCATCAGACACTAATGTGTCAGGGGCTATTACCAATGCACTAACTGAACCTTTGACCATATCAAAGATTCCTATCGAACCTTTGCCCAAGATGGCTAAGGGACCAAATAGGCGAGCAAGAAATTATTCCAAAGTAGCCCATAACTATAGCATTATGGATGATCTAGCTCAATCTCCCGAGGCCATGTCAGATTTGGAAGTATTATAGTCATGCCCAAAGAAACAGAAATCCTTGCTTTCTACGTTAGACGCTGTCGACCATGTCGATACACGCCTAATGGATTTTGATTTAGACAAAGCCACCCTTAGGCTTCCTTCAATGGTTGCCTTTCAGATACTAGTGTTGGTCCAAAACATTACCATTCACCGATGTGTCATTGACGAAAATGCATCCACATGCATCATGTCAAAGAACGTTTGGCAGAAGTTATGGTCTCCCGAGCGAAATTCATTAGACATCACGCTTAGAGCATACGATGGTCGCCATTCAACCCTCATTGGTCTCTACCAAAACGTCCCAGTCTGCTTAGCCAGAAAGACGATCCTTATAGACATTGAAGTCTTAGACGCCCATTTGGACTACAATATACTCCTTGGTTGGAGTTATATGTATGCCATGTCAGCTGTCACCTCCTTCGTCTTCTGAACTATGATGTTCCCCCATGAGGACTGCATCGTTACTGTCGACCAATTGATGCATAGAGAAAAGCGGCCCCTAACAAACACCGATGTTATTCTACCCTACGTAGATACATCCATGGACGCACTTTCACAGTACCAAGAATATGGCCCTGGCCAGTTCAAACCGTCGTCTATTCTAGGATCATTCCTAGGAGATCCACCTATCATACCTATGTCATCACCTGATGTCACAGGAGCTCTGGTGTGCATGATTTCAACATCAAGCAATGAAGCTAGCCAGGACATGAACACGAGCAGTATTAACGTTGAGTCCTCAGCCACAACTGCGTCTCTAGCCTATGCCACTTCCCAAACCCATTTCCTCTACCCCCCAGTTGGTTTCGTATCCCATTAGGTCTTGGCCATAGTGGTGTTACCAAAAATATCTTTTGCATTACCAGTTTGGTACCTCGTTCCCCCTACTGGGACGAGAGCCACACACATCACTGCCACAGCGTTAAAGCCCCTCAATCCCAAGGAGGCCCCACCCATTCAGGAAACTGTTAAAAACATCCTTGCAAAGGAAACTCCCATTGCAAAACCGATGATCACAGCTAAGAAAACCGAGAAGAGAGGAAAAAGGGTAGAGACTCCCGCCACACAATGGGAATCACTAGTTTGTGCCATATGTGACGTAATAGGACACCCTACCCATACCTCCCTAGAGCTGGATGAACTAAAAATGCTACTTGGCTCTGAGGTCGACATCACGACACCACGTTCCTGAAAAAAGGAACTTGCCACCAAAGGAAAAGGAAAATCATTGCGAACCAGTCATGCATGTGCTATCTAAAACAATTATGGGCACCATACCCATCATTGCCCAGAAATCCCGCGATATAGGGATGCCTTACATGCCATCGAGTGATCCTATCAAGAGGATCCCTCCACCCAGTCATCTGGTGATGAACCTCGCATCATCCTGTACCTATAGGAGGAATGACGGTCACCTGAGAGGCTCCCCGCGAAGCTCCCTCCCCCCATCAACAGTTCCCTACTCTCTGATGATTTTGATCATTTCATCATTGATTGCCTAGCTTTGGAAATGTTCCAGCGATGGTATCCAATTCATATAGTATATTGCAATAACATGGACATCCAGTATTCATGTCAAATATGTGGCAACAACCACCCGGTGTGACATTGTCACTGCATACCTAGATTTCACACAACACTAGCTTGTATGCGATTTACCATAGTCCGTCTGTCCCAAGAAGATGGCACAGACTCAGAATCCATGAATAGCTCGACAACCCTGGAAGATGCGATGAGTAGATCCATCCTCTTCCTGTCAGCTGAAAAATGACCAATCAGGGAACCCTTAGTTACCCCCAACTGCTCTCTACAGAGAAGACCAATATGTGCATTATGTAAAACGCCCAATCATGTGGTCGCCAATTTCCCTCATTTAGCAATGTTACATCGTTGGTACCCCGCTAGACCATAAACTGAGCATGACAGGACCCCCATATCTAGGCTATTTTTCCCAGTATGTCAAGGCAATCACTGTGGACAAAATTGTACCTATATCCTTAGAGTACATCCTCTCATTTATATGATTCATACAATAGAGAAGAAATGGGATGACCTCCTCAAACGATATAGAAAGTATATCACCCCCAGACCCGCAACCCCACACCCACATCGACATAATGGGAAAACTGAGATGGCACACCAACTAAACATAACCCAGGCCAAACCTAGGATAACATGTGGACTATGCAACCTGAATGACCACCAGATAAATCAATACAAAGAATTGAAGCCCCTCACAAATAGTTTCCACACAGTCTCGTCTTTCCCACAAAGACTTCTCTCTAACCAAGAGAATATCACGCGTGCTTATTGCCGGATTTGTTCACACTTCCATCATACAATTAAATGTGAGCATATCCCCAAGCTAAGAGCGGAAAGAACAACATTAATTCTACACTCCCCAAAAGAGCTAGACACACCCAAGCTAACGACACTGAAATGGAAGCAGAAGACCTCATCATCTACCATAGATCCTTTCCAAGCGTCCACATTTGGGATGAAGAGTAGTGTTGATTCTCACACAATCTACTCATTTGGCATAGTGGTACCATGTACCATCTGCACTAGCCAGAACCACGAACCAGAGGCATGCCCGTTAATGGAAACGTTCAATCACCTCTACACCAGGCACAATTTCCACCAACAGGAAATTGACCACCCTAACGGGGGACCCAACCTTGCGCTCATGCCAACTCCTATCACGAATATTCTTCCCCCACCACACACCAACGACACAATACACCACATATGATTTGTATCATCATATATTGGAAATAGGATTACAGCCTCCCCCACGTCCTAGGATTCCCACCTTATTCTTGTCGCAAAAGTTCATGGTTCCTTACGCTTTTGCATTGATTTCCGTGAGATCTTGAATTTACATGACACCATCAAACTCTCGATCATACCCAGCCTCTAGAACAATTCCTAGTACAACTAGAGTTATTCGACGAAAGTCGACGACAGTCGCTGCAACACAATGAGGCCCACAAAAAAACGGTAAAAGCATCATTCGACCACCACATCAACCGTCGCTCATTCACCAGGGGAGAACTAGTCCTCCGCTACAATGTCGCAAAAGAAGCCCTAGGGCCAAGAAATTTTGAAACCTTGTGGAAAGGACCCTACATCATAAAACACTGCCTCTTCTAGGGGGCATACATCTTGACAGAACCGGATGGGACATGCCTCAACGACCCCATCAACTGTCTTTACCTCAAGAAATTCTACCCATAAGGGCCAAGCAGGCCCTACCCTAGATTCAACATACTTTTTTTACCAAAATACTTGTTACAAAACATGCTCGAGTGTCACAATGGATTACCAATCCGACCCTTACTTCAAATTTGCTGATGGAGCATCAAGATCATCTCAAAGTTTAGCAGCAGCTGCCTAGATTATCTATCACCCTAACCGATTACCACTTGACACTAATGGTGTGTGCATCGGTTCAACAACAAACAATCAGGAAGAATATGACATCGTTATCGTACTTATGTGTGACTCCCTCCATCAGGGTATACGCCATATGCATATCTACCTTCATTCCCAGTTTGAGATACGAGACTCACATCTATTTAGAAAATATTTGTGTGCAAAAAGATTAAGCAAACAATTTTACTACATTACATTCACACATATACCAAGGAGTCAAAACCAAACAATTGATCGCATAGCTAACAATATTCTAAATTGGAATGCATATGGAATAAACCATCATATATAAAAAATAAAAAACATAGAAAACATAGATATCCATTAGCATAACATAATCCATAAGCAGAAGCAGGGGGCACACCATGTAGAGCTGCAAAAAATATCTCTCATATATATATCGAAATGTATGTGTCTGAGTACAAAAAATAGTATCCCTAACCCATCGGTCAACCCGAAAAGATATACATATATGTCATCAAAAAGAGGGGAAGCATCCTCATAATGGGTGCTTTCCCCATATACAAAATAACTCTAGGGTAGTGCTCCCCCTGGCGGAGCACCTGGACCCAGTGTCGCTCCGGGTACCACCACTGGAGCCACTGTCAACACTAATATTTCCACCCGACGTAAGACTGGTCGATAGTCGCTCTCCCAGGCCATCAAGGTCTCCAGCCATACCTCCTCGAGGTCATCTAAAAAGCCTCGAGATGGCATCCCCTAGGTCAAGCGGTCCATATGATCCTAGGCATCCTCCAGAACTGACACCCGCGTAGTCATCTTAGCAATACGAGCCTCCACCACATCGGCACGAGCCTCCGCTACATCGGCACGAGCTTGCTCAACTGCTGCCCTTCCCCAAAGGGCCAACCTCACCACTGAGTCCCCCACCTTGAGGCTGTGTAGGAACTCTGCTCAGTGCCACAAGAGCTCCCCGAGGTCTCTAAATAGGATTGTGCCCAACCAATCGAGCCATAGGGTGGCCAACCTCGCCAAAATCTACAAGAGTAACAAAAACTATGTGAGTATCATCATAAATACACTTATAAACATAAATAATCAAAGAAATGCAAAAATCATAAAGACATACCAGATGGCCCCCAAACATAGTCGGGAGGGAGACCCATCTCTGGGTCCCCCCGAAAATCCATCCCCGCATATGGGAAGGGCAAGAACATCTGAGGGTTGGCCTCAAACCAAGCCTTAGTAGTGGCATTCTAGTAACGCCCCACCAGACCATCGCTTCCTCGAGGCATCACAGGAGCCCACCTCCTCATGCAAGGCTCCCGTGAACCCCCAGCAAGCACCGCCACCACCGGTCTCAGCGGCACCACCCATTCGTACATGATGCTGCACAAAATACTGGCATAAGCAAACATCTTCGATCCATCTCAAATCTTGTAAAGTGCTTCCAGCATCCCTTCATAGTAGAAATGAGAGAAATAAAAAAAATTCTCGGCCCTCAACCGGCACATAACTCCAACCTATAGGCTTGATGCCCGATGTGGAGCTGACAACCCTGCTAGTCGCACGATAGCCACCAGAGTACATCGCTCGACCAGATCTGTCACCGATGCAATGGCTATGCACCCCTCTAGAAGGGGTGCCCTGCCACAGTGCCGCATATGAAACCGATCAAAATACACCCTCCCAGAAGGGAGTGGATCGTGCAATGCCTCACCCTGAGGTAGCAACCCTATCACAAAGTAAATATCCATTTCCAGATGGATAAGAAGGTCACACCCACGTAGCACAAACACCTTGCTCCACCTATTCCGATGTTGGATCAGGTAACACAGAAGTCGGTCTTGTGACTGAAGAAGGTCGTCCTCCACAAACTTTAGGAGACCCCACTGTGCCATTTGTTGGCGCGTCTCGCCATCGGCGGCTAAATTAGTATGGAGCTCAGGCCAATCCCGCTCCCTCCATAACATCCTGTCAACAAAACAGGAGCACATCAGCATCATAAAAACATCAAAAATTTGCAAAATGTTCAAAAATTTGGACAAAAAATACCCCGGCCTTTTGCGCACCTATCCCTAAGACATGCACGCAGAAGGCGCCTGTATTTCTCACAGGCGCGTAGAAGGTGCGCCCAAGGCTAAGAAGAGTGCGCATAAGGTGCGCAAAACCCTAATTTTTTGCACAAAAGGCACGCTCTTACCCTGATCGCCCGCGCAATCCAGGGTAAAATAGGCTCAAAATCTGTACAAACCAGCGTTGTATGGACCCTCGCACCCTCAGACTGAAAAAATTAAAATGCAGGACATCATGGAGTTTACCTAGGTATAATATCGGTAATCCCTGGTTCTCAAGCTGACCGCAACGGAAAGAACTGCTACGTAGAAGCCTATGGTCTCTCAATACTCAATAGACACAAATGAATTGAATTAGGGCCATATTCACCCATATATCGCCCTTTTCAAGAAATTTGGAGGACCATAATGAGAGATCAGAAGGTCCGATCACCAAATCAAAAGCAGCACTGTGATCAACACTCCATAACGCCCAAAGGCGATGCCACACATTCACACCCTCGAAAAAATAATTTTTTTGTGCTGACAGGTATGCCCTCTCTCATCTTCTTTTTAAAAAGAACATGTCTTTCAATAATATTTGATAAAGAAGATACTTTCACTTGGGGTAGTTTTTTTTGCTGGTAGAACGCAAAAAATCCACAACTCCATCCACTGAAAATTCTAGAGCAGGTATCATTCTACCCCCAGCATGATAGAGTCCCAGAAAAACTCTACATATCCTGACATCATTTCTCTATCAGAATTCAACCATAGGTTCCACACACCCGACCATGTTTTTCATCACCTCACCTCGCACATGATAAGCATCCTCATTGGTTGGTAGAGCCTCCCCTCCATGGCGCTCGTCACCCACAGTAGATCATATATCACAGAAAAAGTGATGCCATGGCCATACCACCGTAGTCCGGGAAGCATCTCATGCCCATTCAGTCATCATGCATAAGTTCAAGTTTTACCATATGAAATAAAACCCCTTTCCTAGACCACCAGGTTGTACAAGTAGATCGAAAAGTGCACTACCACGCCTCGCATTCGGCCCACCATACCTCCATTAGCATAACCCATTTGCTATGATTTTTCATTCGCTTCATCAACCCCACACATGAGACCAACCAATGGGGCTCCCACCCTCAGAAAAACACCTTCCTCACATCATAAGTGAGTGAACACTTTCACGTTTTGGGGCACCTGTCTCTGTGTTTTGTACAAACCAAACCCCATTATTTTATTCTTTTGGTAAGTGTACAAAGACCGCAAATGGTGCACTATGTCCCCCACCCATTCATTCATTTTTTATCACATGGCAGTAGTCCCTCGTCACTCTTGGTTGGAGTATCACGCCCGCACCCAAAATCCACCATGACATTCATAACTAGTTTATACCCACCCTGGAAGTCCTACCGACTCCATGGCTTTCCCCATCATAAATAGTTATGACTGTCGCCACGCTACTTTTTATACTTCGACCTAGGGCCACTGAATCCCCATCATCAGTTTTCAGTCACCTTTCACCATCATGCCTATGTTAAACCCATCACATCCAGGATTCTGATCCTCCATATCAACACCCCCTCGTTCGGTTGAGACTTCCTTTTTTTCGACTTCAACGCCTCTTTTCCAAAAAGAAAGTGGTATCTTGGATCGCCCCTCTCCATAAAAGGGGCATCCTCGGGTGACACTGTGAGAGACATCATTGCCCACAGAGGTCATCGATCCTCCTGATATTCGACTACAACACAAGCTTTCATGTCAAGATGGTATTGTACCTTACAACAATTGCACTTTGATCAAATTCATCGAAGAACCATACCTTTATAAGTGTCTGTTTCAACAATTCTTACACGGGAAGGTCCTAGCCAGCGCTTATGCGTACAATGAGCAGTTAGATGCCATACCAAGTTTACGTATATGGGTACCACTGTCCACCTATTGTAAAAGAAAAAAATTCCCTTGAGGGCATCAGCAATCGTCATCATCAACCAAAAAATCACTACCATAGTAGTGACACAGACATAATCTGTATCTGTCAAATTGATTTGTTTAACTAGCCAAAGAATCACGAGCATGGGACATGCCCACCTTGTAGAAAATTTGTATATATTTATTTATACCACTATTTACAGGTATCCCATAGGACATGGTCACTCTTCGACCCGGTGCAGGGTGTCTCCAATTCTGAGCTACACGTGGGTCTCTCTCTCTCTACACACAGTATATAGAAAAGAAACTATAATGTATTTTAGCTATACAACTCTTCCTAGACCTCACACATTAGGGGGAAACTATTATCACTGGAAAATCATACAAGCAAAGGTGACATTATTTAATGTCGTGTAGAAGGATTTACAGGGCTGATAGACATTAGAGAATCTGAAAGTATTTAAAAATCTCTAAGGTCTGGGAAAAAATCAAATCGTAGACAAGAAGGACTAGTCAAATGTGCCTTTGCGTGCAAAAGTCTTCGATAACCGCACCTTTGCGTGCTTTTTACTCCAAAATGCGTGAAATCTTGGGAGTGGCAGAAGTCACTTTCAGGGACCATAAGGCACACACTAGGACATTGATTTCACACTTGAAGCTGCCTAAGGAAAACCACCCAAGCCTCCTTAGTACATCAAGGGAGCACACAATGGAATCACCCTCCTCTCTTGAGTCACTATCCACAATGTACCAAGAGAGGGAAGGAGGATTGGAATTATCCTATAAAAGGCCACCAAGAGATGAACAAAGGGAGAGCACATTGCTATGCTGGCCAAAATTTCCCCAAGAAATAATAGTAGTGTGTGATCTAGAGCAAAGATAGAGGGGACTCAGTTGTTTTCCATCCAACAACTCCAGTCCACCATAGTAAAGAGAGGGAGACTTTGCACCAAGGTAGATCATAAGTAAAGACATCCTTGCATCAAGACTTAGAACCCCTAGTTCTAAGGGCCCCTTGGCAAGTTGGTTAAAGTTTCATCCTCATTCCTACCAGCACTCAATAAGAGGGGACGTAAGCACCACCATTTGGATTATTGAAGTTGTTTGACTCTATTTAGAGCTTTTGTGTTATTAGTTTTAGTTTAATTTTTATGTTTGAATATGCATGTTATTTCACTATATAGTATGTTTATGTTCTAGCATGTTCCACTAACTTGCTTGACTCCATTTATTTTCTTCCTGTGACCAATAACTTAAGAGGGAATAACACACCCCTTAAGTTGGTGTGATTTCATACATACGTGCACCAAACACACTAACACACCTGGTATGCATTTGTTAATGCCTATGCATTGAATGGTGTGAATTACTTGTGAATGCATTGATATCCATGTGATATTTAATTCCCACTCTAGCTCTTATATGTTGGTGTATTATATGTGCGTTGATTCATATATTTTGTTCATATGTTGGAGCATATATTATATATGATAATATATGTGTTAGTTCAAATGGTGTATTGCGAATGGTTTTTCTACTTTGTGTTAAAGAAATTCTGTGAAGTTTATGCATTGGCATAATGGTACGCTGGTCTGATAATTTGATCATTCATGGTGATTAATATTTCATTGGTTGGTATCTTATATTAATTGAAGCATGATATATGAACTTGAATTCAAATTCCAACGTATTTTTGAAGACAATTGCATAGACATATTAGAATTTTGTTGCAAGTATTGTGACTATTTAGGGCCTAGTTCAGATTTCAATAATGCATTCACTCATCTCCATAGTTGGATTAGTTTTCTCTGGAAAAGATAACTAACATGAATGATAAATCATACCCTCATTTTTAATGAAATATGGAAAGTACTTTGTGAAGGAGAAGGTGAAAATCCTCCTGAAAATCCCACATAAAAAAAAACAAATATCACCTTATGGGAGAGCAACAACAACAAGGCATCTTCCTTGTTTGTAACATATGTTACTGAAGAGGTGAGTTGACATATTACGTTATTTAAAAATTCCTTTGAAGCTTTAAATAAGCTGAAAGACTTATATGACTCACACTCTTAGCTTGAAGTAGTCCAATTAATGATCAAATTGTTCAATCTAGAATTGAAAGATAATGATCCCCTTCCCCTGGCTTCTGAAATAAGAGTGATTATGCATGATATAGAATCTACCAGAGTTAAAATAGATGTTCCTCCCACAACTTTATTCAAGGCACTATATCCTACTTATTCTCATTATCTTGAGTCATTACAAGCCAGTGGAAAACTTAAGGATATTTCCTTTGAGTCTCTTGTGGAGAAGTTTGGCAAAAGAGAGAAGTATTTTGGGAAGAAAAGATAGTTGCTCAATATTTTGAAGAAGCTTTGTGCCTTGTATAGAAAGGGAAGAGTCATGAACAAGATTCTTATAGAGGAATAGGTGGAAGAAAAGGACATGGAAAGAATAATAAGAGAGGCAGGGAGGGAAAATATTATCATTGTATATGGCGTAATAAAAATTGACATGATAATTCCACATGTAAGCTCCATTCGGATAGAATCAAACAAGAAATGAAAACACCAGATCAAGGGAATGGTAAGGCACTTGAATCCACTCATTATATTGTGGCACATTGCAATATTGAAGTAACTGAAGACTTCTTTAATGCTTCACTTGCTTCATGGAAACATGCATGGTTGCTTGATTCAAGAGCAAGCTGCCACATGAATTTTCAAAAAGATTTATCTAAAGAATTTAGTGACAATGTTGATGGAGCAGTCTACTTTACAGACAAGTAAAAAATCAAGCCATCCGGGCTTGGCACCATTAGGCTCAAACTTCCTATTCTCTCGGAATTTATTTTGCATGATGTTTTATACCTCCCGAAGTTGTGGGAAACGTGTTGTTCTTGGTTCACATCCGCCATCAAGGAAATTCCATTCATATGTTTGATTGCAAGGTTGAGGTCAGAAAATCATCAAACAAATCACTTGTTATTACTAGGATAGAAGAATAAAGACTCTTGAAGCTGCAAGGAACCTCTTCTCGTGCACAAAATTTTTCATAAGGTTCTCAATATGATGAAGGTAAACTACCATCTATTCTTTTATGGCATTTCTAGATTTGGACATCTAAACTATGAAAATCTGCACTTATTGAAAAGAAATGGTGTTAGTGGTTTACCCACCATTCCTAGGAAACTTAAGCAATGTGATGCTTGTATCTTAGGAAAACATAGCAAATAGTATTTTCATGGTTCTCATTCCATAGCACATAGAAGGATTGAACTCATTCATTCATACTTGTGTGGCCCTATGCATGTTCCTTCAACAAATGGAAATAAATACATGATGACTTTTATTGATGATTACACAAGAATGTATTGGGTATATATATTGAAGAACAAATCTAAAGCTTTTGAAACTTTCAAAAACTTTCATGCATATATTGAAAATTATACACAATCTCATATTGGCTCTATTCATACTAATAATGGAAAATAATATGATTCAAATTAATTTTAAAACTATCTTCGCTGGCATGGGATCAAACATAAAACAATAGCACCTTATAATCCTCAATAAAATGGTGTATCTAAAAGAATGAACAAGACAATCTTAAATATGGTACGTTCAATGATGTTTTTCAAAAATGTTAACCTGACGTTCTGGGCTGATATAGTTCTATGTGCAGTTTATATTAAGAATAGGTGTCAATCTCATGCTCTTGAAAACAAGACTCCCTATGCAATGTGGTATGGCCACATTCCTTCGGCAAGGCATCTCGGGGTTTTTTTTTCCACTTGTTATGCTTTGGTAGCTAAGGAACAAAGAAACAAACTTGGTGCAAGAAGTCAAAAATGTATCTTCTTAGGGTACTCAGATACCTCTAAAGCATATCATCTCTATGATGAAGTAAATAAGAAGTTTATATTGTATAGAGATGTAATCTTTCTTGAATCTTCCAAGCTTGGAAATGTTGTTGAGTGGTAACTTGATTGACTAGATAGATTCGAGCAAGAAAAATATTTTCATGAATTTGATAATGAGATTCCACATCTTGAAGGGGGGGTCCCTATCTTGGATCAATATGTGGAATATCCTTCTAAAGAACTCTCTCCCCCTCATGAATATCCAACCATTAATCAAAAATACACTTTGAGTGATGTGATTGAGAGGATTGGAAGGCTAAATCCCGATTCAGCCCCATCTCCTTCAACTAAACAGCCTGGGACATCTAAGAAATTTCCTTCAAAATGATTCTCCAAGACACTTGAAAGTTTTCATCCTGATGAGGTTGGAAAGACAGGAACAATAAGCTATACTAGACAGAATGGAGGTGTTGTAGATGATCATGATTCACTTGTTGATGTGGATGTTTCTTATGATTTTGAATGAAATTTGTCTATAGATTTCAAACCAAATTCCTTCAAAGAAGATACTTATCATGATGAATGGAAATAAGCAACGTAGAAAGATTATGATGCACTGATAAAGAATGGAAATTGGAAGCTGGTGGACCCTCCATCGGGAACCAAACTGATTGGTTGCAAGTGGGTCTTCAAGAGCAAGTATGAAGCAGGTGGCTCACTTGAAAATCATATAGCTATGCTCGTGGTAAAATATTCTACAAAGAAAGAAGGGGTCGATTATGAGGAGACCTTTTCCCCCATAGTACAATGGGCTACCATCAATACTTTATTTTCCTTGGAAGCTCAGAATGGTTGGAAATTCCATCAAATGGATGTAAAAACTGCTTTCTTGAATGGAGATCTAAAAGAGAATGTTTTTATGACTCAACCAAAAGGATTTGTTGTGAAGGGATAGGAGCACAAAGTATGTAAGATTTTAAAATCCTTATCAGACCTAGGAATGTTAGAAAGAACCTCAAGTCCACAGTCCCACTTACCCACTTATTGATCATTTGCTGCTTGCTGGGTATGGCCTCAAACAAGCACCATGAGCCCAATACAAGAAATTGACTGAGCATATTCTAAGACTAAATTTCAAACACTATGATCTTGATGATGCAACTTTGTTTGTCAAGAAAATTGGAAAAAATATTGTATATCTTGTGGTGTATGTAGATGATATACTGATGACACGTAAAAATGAAAATTTCATTTCAGGCATAAATAAATAATTGAGGAAAGGTTTTGAAATGAAAAATTAGGGATATGTTGACTACTATCTGGGTATTGAAGTAACCCAACATCCAAAGTTTATATTCCTCTCTCAAAAGAAGTACATTGACCCGTTGAATTTTTTTGGCATGGCTAAGTGCAATAATTAGACCACTCCAATGGAAAAAAATTTAAAGCTTACATGCACAAAATGAAATGGATTTGAGCATGCAACAAAGTACATACAAATAGTAGGAAGTATTAACTACCTGACCACTACTAGATTATACATTTAATTTGTTGTTGGAATTCTCTCTAGGTTTATGCAAAAGGTTTGTGAGAGTCATAGGTCTGCTGCAAAAAGAGTTCTAAGGTACTTGAAGGGAACTCAAGACTTTGGACATAAGTATACACAGGTGGATGAATTCAGCTTGATTGGATACTATGATTCAAACTTTGACGGAGATAAAAAAAAATGGAGTATCTACTTCAGGTTATGTTATGAGTCTTGGATCAGGAGTTATCACCTAGAAGTCATGTAAACAATCATCTCCAATAGATTCCACAACAGGGGTGGAATATGTGGCGATTGCAGATGCAACGAAGGAAATTGTGTGGCTCAGGAAAATTATGGAAGATTTGCAGGAGAAATAAGTGCATTATACTCCTCTTTTTATTGAAAATACTTCTGCAATCAAGTTGGATAAGAACCCAAATTTCCATGATCGAACCAAGAATATCAATACAAAGTATCATTTGACTCGACATCATGCTGAGGCCAAGACTATTCACCTATGCCATTGTTCCACAAACGAGATAATTGCATACATCTTCACCAAAGCGCTTGGAAGATAAAATTTTGAAAAATTCATAGTCATGCTTGGACTCACAAACATCCCTTCAGATTAAGGGAGGGGTTGGGGGGTTGAGGGGGCGGGGGCGGGAGTTGACACCTAATCTTTACGAATTGCGAAATTAGTGTAAATATTTAAATATAAAAACGAGAAGGTGAAGAGGCACTCGAATATAAATTCTGAGAGTCTCCCTCTGAATATATATATATCTTAATGAAATTCATTCATTCATGGAGTTACCTAAGCGTGGCCTGAAATTTTGCAACATTATTGTATTTCTAGTGTGTATATAGTGGAGCATGCTAAGGAGGTGTCAATGGTGGAGATTACAATGTTGGAGATTACCCATCTACATTTTTTGCATGAAAAATATGTGGTTATTTTTTGACTTTATGGGTATTTTCCTCATACATCATCTTTATTTAAGTGGATTTTTTTGAACTAGACAAAGAGTTGTGAGATTTCTCTTTGTTCTAAAGGTCTTTAATATTGTTCATTTATACTCATGTTAATTATTAGCAAGTGTTTGAGGATATTTGTCCCTAGTTTTGGGGAAGTGTGGTATTATCTATAATTCCTTGGTTCCTAGACTTTGATCTCAACATTATGTTAGTTACTAGAATGCCAATGTGGGTCCACCTCCCAATTTCCCATTATGTTTTTTCATTTATTGGTTTTTGACAATATTAGAAATGTTTTGGGCACTTACATCCAACTGAATCTTGAGAGATCTATGGGATTATGTACTCATCCAGATTGGATAATTATATTTTTTTTCATCCATCTCGATGCTTTCATCATGTAAAAAGTGGAGGGATCATCTCACAGGACCCTTTTTACTGGCACAACCTAATTTGGAAAAACGTGGTTTGAAACCTTCTGAGAGCATTTTGAGGCATCATACAACATTTTTTTGGGGTAAAAATTTGTTGCTTAAACACAACACTTTTTTTTTCATATTTTACACATAGATACTTTTCCAAAGTGCAAGAATCACATCAATCAGAGTCTGTATGCAAAATTTATGCCACTCAAAAGTTGACCTTCCTATTTTCACCACCATAATTCGAGAGGATTTCACATCATAAAGGGGCTAGCCATGTGATTATGATGAATACGAATATAGAAGAGTGTATATTGTAACTATAGTTAAGAGTTTAGGTAGTCAAACCTAACCACTAGTAGGCTATCGAGCGATGTTATAACCGGGCCACTAGGAGGAAAACGGTTGCATTATTTTGAGTGAATTTGCTCCATAGTTGACAAAAAATTATCAGAGAGGGATAGGAAGCCACATGCCATACTTATTTGTACTCGCAGACATATTTCCATTCAGAGAAAGAGAGAGGAGCAACCTCGCCTTCCAAATGGGATTCTTCTTCTGAAATGGTTTCGTAGGTAATATTGTGTGTCAAATGTGTTTGTGAGATTTTATTTCATCATTCTCTATTTTATACATAAGTTAAAGTTGCATGCATACATTATTAACAACAATATATATATATATATATATATATATATATATATATATATATAAAGAGAAATAAAACTATAATAGTGTAGATCTTAGATTTTCAAGTATAATTTTATTAGATCGGTTATGACGAACTGTCCAATTGAATATCCATGGAAAATTACGGATCATGCACATATGCTCGCATTTGTGTCGAGATAAATATTAGTAAGGATTGTCCAAATAAAGTGATTCTCAAGTGGAAACTATTAGTGTCAGTATTTTCATCCTTCCACCAGTGATCAAATAAACTCTTTCATGTTATGTTAAGGGTCCCATTCTGAAATTTTGGGCATTCCATTAGGTCATCATGCAAAAATTTGGTCACTTGGTGCAGATTTATGTCAAGCTTCACTCTTTTCAGAAATTTCATTACTTGTTGGCTCATTTCATCACTTTGTTGAGTGTACATCAGTTATAAGTTGTTATCATCATTTCAGTCCTTTCATTATGAAGTTCATTCAGTCAGAGTCTTCATTAGGCCTCAGGTTTTTCAAATTCCATCAAATCATCATTTGCAATCATAAAAGACCAACAAGTAAGAGAGTGAA
This sequence comes from Pinus albicaulis, assembly GCA_034641835.2. NCBI lineage: Eukaryota > Viridiplantae > Streptophyta > Pinopsida > Pinales > Pinaceae > Pinus > Pinus albicaulis. The sequence continues at coordinate 855,842,047 of CM076576.1, forward strand.
AATAAAACCATCTCTTTATGAAAGTTTGATTTGTAAATTAATTTCAATTCAATATGTAATTTTATGTTTCTTAATATGTAATAATTTCTCATGGTTCCATGAAGCCGCATACTCAAGGTTCCAATCAGCCAAATAAGTCAATGTTCTATAAAGCTACAGTGTTCAAAATCCATCAAAATATCAAATCCAAAGAATCGAGTTCGAAAGGTAAAGTGCAATGTAAAAGTTGAGTTTAAAGGAAATGTTGGTCCCAAACCCAAATTATGAACATTCACCAAGTATAAAAGGCCATCAAAGACCAAAAAGACTCTCATTTTCATCCTCATGCATTGGGTTCTCAAACTCCCAAGTCAAAATCAAATTTTGAGTGAGAAATTCGAATTTTTTTGGAGGTGTTGCGCTTCTCCTTAAGGCGTTGCGCTTTTGATAGACATGGTGATGCGCTTCTCCTTAAGGTGTTGCACTTTTAACATGGAGGCATTGCGCTTCCCCTTAAGGCGCTGTGATTTTGTCAGCTTTCTCCCACAACTCCAAATCTTCAGTGCAACTGCTCCAGCCATTAAACAAAGGTTTCTTTAGTCCAATGCAAGTAGTTTACCTCTATTTTAATCCTCCCTTTAGTTTATAATTTGAATTCATGGTGTAAACCCTCCTCATTTACCATTTCATGGTTTGAGCCAAGAAACCCTAGTTTTTACCATTGCAAGCTAAAGTGGTTTCCCATAGACTCTATTTTCCCTTCCCACACTCTAAAATCACTCCCCTTATCCTTACATTACCCTATCCCTTATCCTCAAGTCCCATTTCCTAAGACCCTAATCCTAGGCTATATTTTCATAGGTAGCCTTACCATTCCCTGTAATCAAATTCCCTACCTTGTATCCCTAAGTTTTCCTATCCCCCACCACTTCCCTAAGCTCCCTAACTCCCTTCCCCAATTCCCTAAATTTTCCTACACTAATCCCAACTCCCTAAACTTGCTATCATACCCCTTTCGCTTCCCCTTCCCTAGGGTTTGAAAACAAAACAATTAATATGGAGGAGGAAAGACATATTATGGAAGAGGAGATGAACATAGAAGAGGAGAGGAGACAACACAAAGGAGGCAGGATTTTGAGGCTTGAACCATCCAACACTAGAGAATCATTGGCCTCACCCATGATAGTTAATTGCTTCAAACATGTGGGTTGTTTTGACTTCTGTGGGATGGTCTAGAGAGTACAACATCACCCTGCTTTAACCAGAGTTTTCATCTCTAAAATAAAAGACAATCATGTAGAAATTATACAACAAGCATGTATATCATGGATTCAATTTGATCTAACAATGTACTAAAGTTAAATACTGAATCACTTCTACAAATCAATTGTGGAATTAAAAACACAATTTCCAATCACATGAAGCAAAGAAGAATCAATCAAGCCACAACACAGATAATTTCCCAGGGAAAGATTGCTGCTCAAAACCCCACTATCTTCTATTTTATATTCAAGATGGAATCATGAAACAATTACATACAACTCTTCTAACAATATCCCTCATGTACTCAGCTAATTGTCTCACACTGTCTCACATAAAACTGACCAATAATTAGCCAATTTGCTGCCTCCAGACAACCTACCTTGCTTGCGCAATCCCTAATGAATGAAATTACTATTATTTAGGAATTTTGGCCTTCCTTGACTGCATAAGTATCATGGGCACTCAAATGGGTGTTTGTTTGCATGGGTGCAACCCAATAATCCTACAACTGATAGTCAACTTCCCTTTCACCTAGATCTCAACTGGGTCTCCACTAGATCTGAAATGCATGCAACTAATAATAGTAAATCCTCAGTTGCATGTGAGATCATCATTGATTGTGAATTAATTAATATTTAATTCACTTGATCTCTCACCAGTGTATCTAAAAGTTACAACTAGCACAAATGAGTTTAACTCACTTAACTGAGTTAAATTGATTACAACCTGCATTAACTAATGCACCACTTCACTTCTAACTCTGGTACAACTAGAATTACTCTGCATGCCTCACCAACTACCTCTAACTAAAAATTCATGAGCTAACTAAGTTTATCACACTAAGTTAACTATTACAAGTTATTTTGAGATTAGATTACATTTTATTGTCCATCTTAATTAAGGGATAACTAAAATAGACATGTACCAAATTTAGCCCTATGGTCCCAACTGTCCCACCCTAGTGTAGGTGCTGCTTGGACCTCCTGGTCCCACACTAGGCATGGGTGCTAGAATTTCTTGTTGAATATCAACACTCCCTCTCAACAATAAAGGGATTATCCTTCACCTCGATCCTGTCTCTATGGTATTCGAATTTGCTCTTGGTGAGCGCCTTCGTTGGAATATCTACATCCTGATCTTCCGTGAGAATGTACTAAAGAAAAATTATTCTCCTCTGCACACAATATCTGATATGATGGTTCCTGATATCTATGTGCTAGGACCTATCATGAAACGTCGTATTAATCGAGAGTTTAATGCAAATCTAATTATCACAATGTATCACTGTTAGAACCATCTGAGAACCAAACAAACCAACCAAGATCTTTCTCATCCAGAAAGCCTCACATGCAGCTTGAATTACTGCCAGGTATTATGCTTATGCTGAACTAAGTGCCACAAATTTTTACTTCCTGCTATACCAAGAAACTGATGTCGATCCTATGTTGAAGATCCCTCCTGATGTGCTATTTCTGTCTAATGGATTTCCTGCCCAATCTTCATCTGTGAAGCCTTGAACCTTCAATCCCTCTATCTGTCTGTACCATAGAACATACTTTGATGTGCCCCTAAAGTATCTCAAGACATGCTTCCCTACCTTCCAAAAGAGCTTGGTAGGCTTAACCATAGCTTGAATCAACTAGTTAACTGCATAGCAAACATCTGTTCTGGTGTTCACTAGATTCATCAGTGAACCAACTAACTGCATGTAGATAGTAGCATCCACTACCTCTCCAGAAGTAGCATCCTCTTTCCTCTAATTTCTTGGAATATGATTATCCATGGGTTTGCAGCTCTCCATGTGAAACTTACCCAATATCTCTTTGGTGTACTTTCCTTGAGAAACAAAAATTTCACCATCTCAATGCAATATTTCCAAGCCAAGTAAATAATATAGGAGTCCCATGTCCTTCATTTAAAACTTCCTTGCAAGATCCTCCTTGCATGAGTGTATCATCTGATCATCACCAGTCAAAATTAGATCATCAACATAAATAAAAATAATCAATAGCTTACCCTCAACCACAATCTGGTACATTTTGCATCAGCTTCACTTTTGGTGAAGCCCAGTCTGGTGAAATATCTGTCTATCCGAGTGTACCAAGCACGAGGTGCTTGCTTCAGCCCATACAGTGATCTCTCGAGTCGACACACATGTGAATCATTGTTAAAGATATTGAAACCTTAAGGTTGCTCTATGCACACTTATTCCTCAATGATCCCATTGAGAAACACAATTTTCACATCCATCTGATGAATCCGCTAACCCATCTACGCTGAGAGTGAAAGGATGGATCTAATGGAAGGGCACCTTGCAACAGGTGCAAAAGTCTCATCATAATCGATCCCCTCGATCTATGAGAATCCTTGGGCCACAAATCTTGTATTTCTCTACACTCCCATCAGCAGCTTGCTTTACCTTGTAGATCCATCGAGTTCCAACCATTGATTTGTCGATCGGTCTTGGGACAATATCCCATGCACTGTTCTTGAAAATGGAGTCATACTTCTCCACCATTGCATCAACCCAAGTCAGTTGCTGCATTTATTCCTCAAAGGAAGATGGTTCAGTCATAATACATTTTCTCATAAGAGCCTTGTATCCACTAAACTTGTCTGGAGATTGTCTCTGTCTGCACTATGAAGTAGGGTCTCCTACATTATCTGCAACATCAAGTCTCAATCTATCAGCTTCCATGGTGAGCCTTCTGCCATTTCTGATGGATGGATCTGTATGAGTGTTTTCCGCCACTCCATGATCCTCCTCATGTAGTTGATCCACATCTTGAGGCTCATCCTTGGGAACCAACAATTCCTCCTCTGCATGCAAGTCCAAATCCCTCTCAAGGGACAACCACATGGATTTCTCCTCATCAAATTTTATATCTCGTTGCACAACATTCATTTTTTTGTTTGGAAAATACATTCGATATTTATGGGGAGTTTCAGTGTACCCCAAAAAAATCTCGATCTCAGATGTCGATTCCTACTTCTTCCTGGCATCTTTGGTCACATTCACATAAACATATGAGCCAAAAATCTTAAAGTGTGAAACATCAAGTTTCTCACCAGTGAAAGCCTCTTCAGGTGTACTCATGCCAAGTATCCTATGAGGACAACGGTTCTACACAAATACCATAGTGTTGTATGCTTCCACCCACAGATGCATCGGTAGGTCTTGATCATGCAACATCACTCTCGTTGCACCCATAATTTTTCAGTTCTTTATTTCCACGAACCCATTCTGTTGTGGGTTATGAGGCGCTATCAGTTCTCTTTGAATTCCTTCTTTGCTGCAGAATTTCTTGAATTCGTTAGAGATGTATTCTCCACCATTATTTCTCCTAAGAGCCTTCACTTGCTTCCCCGACTATTTCTCCACCAGTGCTTTAAACTCAAGAAACTTTGAGAATGTTTGATCTTTCTTCAGCATGAAGAAGATCCATCACTTACGAGAAAATTCATCAAAAAATATCACATAGTACTTATTTTCTATTTTCGAAGCAATAGATAATGGTCCACACACGTCTGTGTGAACTCTCTCAAGGATCCTCGAAGCTCGGTTCTCCTTCTCATGAAAGGTGGCCTTTACATATTTTCCCATAATACATCCCTTGCATGTGTTTGACTGTGCAAGTGTACCCTTAGGAATACCAGTATAAATTTGTTGCATTACTTTTAAGGCTCCATGGTGAATATGGCCCAATCTCCTGTGCCATAATTCGCCCTCATCCCGGCTCACCATTTTGTCCGCCTTGCCCATTAATGTTGCGCAACCATCTACATCCAGCTTGTAGATATTCTTAACTCAAATCCCTATCTTCTTGGCTTTTCTTGTTGTTTTATGTCACATGAAAGCTTTTCCTTCACTAAAAAAAACATCATAACTTCTATCCTCCAACATTGCAACTGAGACTAAATTTTTCTTCAAACCTGCTACATGCATTACAAATTTTAATTGAAAGGGTTTACCTGACTTCCTCTGGAAGGTAATGGTACCAATCCTGGTAACACTGTACTGCCCATCATCACCCATTTCAATATGCATCTGGAGATCCTTCTCCTCCAAGCTACTGAAAATTTCCTTGTCTCCCATCATGTGAAAGGAAGCGCCACTATCCAAATACCACACCAATACCAATTCACTTGACACCATGCATGCAATCAATGAGAAGTCAAGCTCAAATTTTGAGGCCAAAGCCTCACCAGCTATAGATCCTCCATCCTTCTTGTTCTTCTTCTTTTGTGGACAGTTAGTAGCATAATTCCTATCCTCATGATAGTGAAAACACTTCACCCTGGACATATCCCGCCTCTTCCCATCTTTGGACTCAGATTTGGAATGGAATTTATTCCCCTTCTCCTTCTTTTCCTTGGCAGCCAAATCACAATCTTCTTCATCTTCATTCTTAGATGAAGATCCATCTCTAGTGTTCCGTCTGAACTCCTCTTGCACCAAATCTGACCATAGTCATTCCCAATCTCACAGCTTTTCCCTTCCATTAATAGAGACTTGATAACTGTGCCAACTCTTGGGAAGTCCTAGGAGAGCCAAGCTCACCAAATAATCATCAGCGATAGTTATGCTAACACTCCCCATTTCATCCTGGCATTGGACAAACTTTGTTAAATATTTTAGCATGGAGATGCCCTTTTCCATCTTGATCTTCCTGAGTTCATCTTTGAGCGGCAATTTCATATTGTCGTTTTTGCTTTGAAATAGATCCGTCAAAGCCTTCCACATTGCATATGGTGTGGCTTTCCCATGGAGGCTTGAGACAATGTGGTCTCGTACTCCCTCCAATAGGATCTTCTCGCCTTTGGCACTTTCTTTTGCCATGCATCAAGATTTGCAGCATCTATCACAGCAGGTTTAGGAACATCATTGTCAATGAATTCCTTCAAGCCATTGTCTTCGAGTACTCTCTCCATCCTATCCTTCCAAGAAATATAGTTTGAGCTGCCCTCAAGTGCATACTCCATCCTCAAGCCATTGAAATCCATTTTGATCCTAAATCAGTTGTAGCACCAAGAAATTCTTTCTATAAATTTGAATTCTATCGAGTCACAAACTCAACTCCTTCTTCACAATTGTGATTTCCTATGCTCTGATACCGTGTAGAAATTATACAACAAGCATGTATATCACGGATTCAATCTGATATAACAATGTACTAAAGTTAAATACTGAATCTCTTCTACAAATCAATTGCGGAATTAAAAACACAATCACCAATCACATGAATCAAAGAAGAATCAATCAAGCCACAACACAAATAATTTCCTGGGGAAAGCTTGCTGCTCAAAACCCCACTATATTATATTGTATATTCAACATGGAATCATGAAAAAATTACATACAACTCTTCTCACAAGAGCCCTCCTGTACTCATCTAATTGTCTCACACTATCTCACATAAAACTTTCTAATACTTAGCCAATTTACTGCCTCCAAACAACATGCCTTGCTTGCGCAATCCATGATGAATGGAATCCTTATTATTTAGGAATTTTTTCCTTCTTTGACTATGCAAGTATCATGGGCACTCCAATGGGTGTTTGATTGCATGGGTGCAACCCAATAATCCTATGACTGATAGTCAACTTCCATTTCACCTAGATATCAACAGGGTATCCATTGGATTTGACATGCATGCAACTAATAATAGTAAATCCTCAGTTGCATGTCAGATCACTAATTGTGAATTAATTAATATTTAATTCACTTGATCTCTCACTAGTGTATCTAACAATTACAACTAGCACATTTGATTTTAACTCACTCAACTGAGTTAAACTGATTACAACCTACATTAAATAATGCACCACTGCACTTCAAACTATGTTACAACTAGAATTACTTTGCATGCCTCACCAACTACCTCTAACTTGAAATTCATGAGCTAACTGAGTTTATCACGCTAATTTAACTATTACAAGTTATTTTAAGATTAGATTACATTTTATTGTCCATCTTAATTAAGGGATAACTAAAATATACATGCACCAAATTTAGCCCTGTGGTCCCACCCTAGTGTAGGTGTTGCTTGGACCTCCTGGTCCCACACTAGGTGTGGGTGCTGAAATTTATTATTGAATCTCAACAATTCAAGTGACCATTGCAGGAGTAACCTTCACCATCTCCACATATACTATTGATGTAGCCACAGGGATACCTAATGTGGGTGAGAAGTGGTTTTAGGCCAAAGATATAGATACTCGGCATTATGAACCATTTCTCAAGCCAAGGTACAACAATGATAAAAAGAAAGTCTTTCCTTTCAGCCATCTATTTGATAGATTTTCTCCCATGATGAAGATCATCATGAAGTATTTCACCTGTGAGGGCAGATTCTCCAAACTATATGCCTATCACATCATACTGCTCATGCAGTTCACAAGGGTTAAATTTCTCAACATCCCTCACTATTTGTACAGGAGTATTGATAAAATGTCATACATAGTGCAGAACAGAGAGTATGAGCATCAGATAAAAAACCTCTTTCATCACTTTCTAATCAAAATAATTTTCCTTCATCATCTCAATCAGCTAAATATTGCATGGGAGACCCTTATTAAGAATGATGCCTTCAATAATACACCACCTCAACCTGTAGGACCAATTCCACCACCAAATTCAGTGTCTCAAAGACAAACAGGGTCATCTAGCAAGGCTACAGTCAAAGAGGTCAAAGAATTAAAAAAGGTCAAAACCTACCAGAGGGGACCTAGGCAAGTTTTTTCTCCACAGATTGTGGAAGGGGCCTTGCCTTCTTCATCAAAAAAGCAGGTACACGAGGAAGAGAAGCAGAAAGAGACATTTTTCCATGAAGAGGAAGATCTTCATGTCGAAGAAAGATACTTTGAGTTGATGGATTTGGATGATCAAGATGATCAGGAGGCCTGGTTACACATTATTTTGTCACCATGACATTTAACTGTCTATATGGGTTCATCATTACCTATATTATGCTTCCTTAGAAGTCCAAAACCTCAAATATCCTAAACCAAGTCTTGGAATTGGAGAAAAGCTCATTTAAAACCCTAAAAGCCCAAATCCGCACTTTTCCTAGTCCTTACTTGCGGACCCGCAAATTTTTGCTCTACAATCTGTAGCACATCCCACACGTTTTTCTCATTAAACTCGCGGACCCCCGTAAAAGGAAAAATAAAAGAAAAATTAAGTTCTAGACGTGCAGCTGGTCGAATATTCTCCTAGCTGGAGGCTTCTAGAAGTGTAATCCGGTCGAGCTTCATCCCTTCATTCATGGACTTCTATCCCTTCATTAATGGAGTTTATCCCTTGGTATTTGGAGCTCAAATCCCTTCATGAAAGGAATTTATTCCCCTCTTTATGGAACTGAAACCACTTCTATTTTCCTATAAATTGAACTCATGTTTTAGTCTCAAGGGTAGATGATATTATAGAGAATTGTTGAAGAAATCATACTCTCTATACTTGGCATCATTGGTATGAGAACAATCACATACTCATATCCATAGTTTCATGCTAGTTTAGAGAGGAGAAGGCCTGTCAAAATGAGAGAGAACGATTGTTCAGGACCCTGGAAGAACCTGTATGACATCAAGGCGACAAGGTTGTAAGGTTAATTCTTATTATACAAGATAATACAAATGGATTCTATTTTCTCATTAAATTGTTCATGTATCTATTGAGTAATTTAATTCTTGGATTCCTTGATCACTAAAATAGATTTGTGTTTTCTTAATTATTATATCTTGCAGGTGCTTTTAATCCTTTTATCTGTCTTTGATTGCAAGTTTCACATGTTGAAGTGACCTCTTTTGGAGCGACTGGATAGAAGATTTCAGCAAGCGTTGGACTTCATGTAGGGGCATGTCCTCATACTTTGTTATTGAATAATTTTGAATCACAAATGATCTAGAGAAAATGGTTTGCATTTGGATGTTTGTTTCTAGATATCCTTAGGATACTAGGGAGATAGTTCTTGTTCGCAAGAAGGATTTATCCGCATAACAAAATGGTGACTCCATTGGCGATATAGAACTTAGTTTCTCTTTTTACTTTTCAGTTTGATTTTTCAATTTTGATTAGTCTAAAACTGGGTTGGGTAGATAACTTAACATAATCCCTAAAAAGTAAATCTGAATTTTTATTTTTTCTGTGTATTTCCTGACCTCTGCAGTTTTTGTTTAAATACAATGCGGTATCCTCCATAGTTTTTAGTTCAAAATAGTGTGCTACCGCACTGTTCTCCATTAAAACCTGCAGACTTGTGGAAATTTTTTGAAAAATTAAGAATTCTCTTTTCAGGAGTCAGATTACAAATTCTCTGTGTTTGCCCAAACTTGTCTTGACTATCAATAGTCTTATGTGTGGATTTCTTTCAGTAATTTTTAAGTCTGAGTGGTTTTTCATCTGATTTTCATTTTATAAGTAAGTGTTTGCCCTACTTTCTTGCTGCTCTCTATTAGAAACCATCATACACCTTAGCTTACTGGTATGTTGTTGTTTTCTTGTTGAGCCATTGAAGTTGTCGCAACTCTTGCTTTTATGAAAATTGAGTTTTATTTTAATTTGCAAATTTAGAAAAGTCTTAAGCTTACTAAATCCTGAATTTCACTTAAAACCATTGAATGTTTTGATTTTTTCTAAGGATAAGCATAAATTTTTCTTGGTTCGATCACAAACTAAGCAAATCATTCTCAAAACTTTCTAGATAGAATTCAAACATTTAGTCTTTTCTTTTGCTTTTGAATTTTATGTTTTTAGGAATTTTTCATAAAGTTTTCTTTTTCAAAAAAGTTTGTTAAAAAATTTGTAGTTTCTGATCTCATTGGTGAAGGGTTTTATTTTGAATGAGTAATTGATCATCATATGAAATTGAGTTCTCAAAGAATATTCTTCTTTTCAAATATTTCTGTTTATAAACGAAAGAATTGTTGTTTTAAAAGTTATTGAAATCTCTCAATTATTTCTTTTAAATAGGTTTCATTGAAAAGAAAAAGAGTTGCACTCTCATATTGATGCATTTAGAGTATTTTGAGTAGGTCATAAAACATCATTGAAGTTTCACTTCCATACCTTCTGTCTTAAGAAATAGCCAAACTAAAAACAACACTTTAATTAAAATTAATCTAGATATTTTTACATTTTCTAAGGCTCTTTTCCACCAACATAGCTTAGGCTAGTGTCTTGGAATAGGTTGTAATTAACATTCCAAGACAGTTAAAACAAACAAGTAGTAATCTTGCAGTAGGAAAATCCAATTGTAGCATATATGCTCTGGGAAGCTCTTCTTAAAAGAGTCAAGCACGAGATCATGTCCGAACCAGTGAGGTAATCATATCTATCTCATTGGGAAATATAGCAGATGTGCATGTATTAAAAATGGTAAACCTCGAATAGACCATTGTCGAGGAGCTTGGGGTCACTTGTCGATAAACCTTGGATTATATCAAGGAGCCTTCAAGGGGATTGAGCTTGTTACTCTGCCATTGCGTGTATATCGGATCATAGATTGTTCCCCCAAGTATATTTGTTCCCGTTGGTAACCTTAGTGGCTATAAACTTTAGGATACTTTCCCAAGGTGACGGTGGAGGGAAGGTCCCACTATACCTGGAGCAGACATTGACTAGACTCACTTGGACTTTCCAGAGGGTTCTCTTCACCACAAGATGTTTTAAGTGGAGAAACTTGCACCGGTTTGTTTCATTAAGCAAGTTGTTCGGGTAACTGTTCCAACCACTATTTTTGCATTAAAATTCTACGATGTTGGATTTCATCACCAACTAGTGTTTTTAGTGCGGGAATTTACTGTTTGTGTGTGGATTGATCTCTTAGATTTTGTAGGTGTGTGATCAATTTTATTGTTTCTTTAGAGACTTTAGGAATTTTTTTTGAAATTTTCTTTGATTTCATGTGTTAAAATTTTTAATCGTGGCAGAATTACCTAGGCAATCACGTAGAATGCAAGGGAAACACCCTGAGTGCACACCAATCTAGTTAGAAAAACTTAAATCTGAAAAAGGAAAAACATCAGGGACTTGATCAACTGAACACAAAGAAGCATATATAATTATTCATCCTAAATATGAAGTAGATCAACCTCTAATAGTAGAGAGTACTCCAAAAAGAGTTTCAATTTCTGAACTAGCTGAACTTGTCTCTACAACTAGTGAATTATCAGATTCAGAACCTGAAATTTCTGAACTAGAACCTGTAACTATTATATCTGAGATTACTTCTCCGTTCATCACTCCAACCCCTCGTCGTCCTGATTCATTTAGAGTGAAGTATCGTATCACTAAAAATATTCCTCCTAGTCTCATTAGTATTGAAGAAGTTATTAATACTGAAGAAGTAGTTCTTCCTCCTACTCAGGACTCTTTAGATATTAGGCCAAGTGAATCGATTTATTATAGTCCTTTCAAATTAGATCCTTGGTATTATCAGTTTGTATACTTTCTACGCAATACTAGTCTAAATTATTCGCCACCCCGAATTCCTTTTTACGCTATACCACGAAGTTACAGACCTCCATTAAACATGTCTGCTGAGTCATCCATGTTTTCTGCATCACCAGAAACATATTTGTATGGTGATCAGTCTGTTCCAATAGGATATCAGTCACTCTCTGGTACTTTCTCAGGAGAAACTCCTTCTCCCGACAAGCATGCATCATCATCTCATCAAAATGAATCAAATACCAAAAATTTGAGTACACGTTTACATGATGTCTGGAAACATCCCTAACCCTGACCCTCAAAGTAATAATTTACAGCCTGGGGGGCAACCTCAAGGTAATAATTTACAACCTGGGGGGCAACCTCAAGGAGAATACATACCTCACAGTCAGTACATACCTCAAGGTCAGTACCCAACTCAGGGTTTGCAGCCTCTTCAAGGACAATATCCTATACCAAGACAATCGTCTTTCCAGGGTCAACAGATTCCTTTAGGGCCACAATTTTACCCAGAGCAGAAATTGTTCCAAGGAAGTGGGAATTATCCAGCTAATTATCAAACATATGTTCCAAATTATCAACCTGGTTATGGTCCTTCTTATGCTACACAACCTTTATACCTCGGAGTAAACACAGTGTGGGATTCATCACAAGTTCAATAGAATCTGCAACCTAATGTACAAGTACCTTATTATCAATCTGGTCAGCCAACGGGTTACAACCAACCTGTTCAACCTACGATTAAGGTACCTGCATCTGGTACAGTTCAGCAGCCTAGTCCGAGTACACCTAGAACTCCCACTCAAACTGCTGCGCCAACTTCTGTTCAAGCTACCACACCTATTCCTGGAGTTTCTGCACCTCCTATTTCTATAGCTCCTCAAGTATCACAAAAATCCTTGTATTCTTTGCACCACAGCCTAGATCTACAATCCAGACTACCGTTCAAGTACCTACGGGACAACCTGGTACAAGTAAAATTTAACAAGCCAACCTCAGTTCTCTTATCAACCATATCAGGGGCAATATTCATATGGGCATGTAGTGCAAAATATAGTATACCAGCATCAACCATACCTTGGTTACACATATCAGATACCAGCTCAACCCCAATATGGTTCGGCTAATCCTGGTTACTCGGGAGGTATTCCAATCCCAAATGCTTAGGCTATTCCAGGATATCCTGGATATCCTCCTCCTGGTACTGGTATAGTTCCACAAGGTTATCAATTTTATCAAGACCCTAACCATCAGTTTCCATTCATAGAAACTTTGGATTTACCTGATTTTTCGCGCCTTACGAATGATCCCATCTATTATCTTGCGTACTGGCCACCAATGCCAAATAAGTTGCCCAGTGATATCCCTAAATTTGAAGGGAAATCAAGAGAGGACCCATCGAACCATGTCATGACTTACCACCTCTGGTGTGCATCCAAATCTTTGATTGATGTTTCTATTCGATTAAGATTGTTTCAGAGAAAAATGATAGGCTTAGCTGCTAAATGGTATATTGAAATACTGCGTGGCTCATTCAACAATTTCAACGCTTTAGCAACTGCATTCTTAACACATTTTTAGTTTCCAATCAAATACGACAATGGCACAAAATTATTAACTTCACTAAAACAATCTATGTCTACGTACATATCCAATCACATACATGAATGGTGACGTAGAAGACGTTTGGTGAAGGTTTTTATTCTGGATCAGATTTTGGTGGAATGGTTTATCAAATCATTACTTCCAAAGATCACTAAAGATGTAGCTAAGGGAGGAGTTGTTACTGAGGAACAGGTCATTGCTAGGGCTCAGTACTTAGACCTTGTTTATACACAATCTGGTACTTTGTATGAAAAAATTCCTGATTTACCATGCCCTAGTCAAGTAACTGCAACTCCTTCAGGATCTCATGCTACAGATGGTGTAATTGGTTTAGTTAATACAAATAAAAGTAAGAAGAAATCATATAAGATTACTTCTCCTATAATAACTTTACCTGATTCACCAAAAGGATATTCTTCCCTTGAAACTTCTGCCAACATTCATGTTGTAGATTCGTCTACAGCTAAATCCAAAACCGGTAATAAGAAGAAAGGTAAGAATACAACTAAGCAGACTTCATCACCCAAAGAGAAAACCGAAAAAACTGAACCATCTTATGATAAACGAAAACCTCGTTATCCTTGTGTTATATGTGACGAGGATCACTTTACTAAAGAGTGCCCGCATCAATCTTAGGTCTCTAAATTCATTAAATGTTCACCAACACTCGATGCCTTGAAGGATCATTTTCCTACTCAAGATAGCAAAATGATAGGATCTTCTTCACACTCATCAGCAGATATTTTAATGATGTCTAAGGTTATGGTTGCGACACGATCGCAAGAATATGGAAATAAAAATCCTGTTACTGGTCAATACCTAGAAAATTCCAGCTACAACTCCTTCAGTTTCTAATCCACTCCATATCGAGAAACCTAATCTTGATCTAGTAATTAAACCGCCTGCTAAAGGTGTACTTCGGAAGTCAACTTTCAATCCACATGCAAGAGCTGCTTAGAACTAAAACATTGTTGAAGACTTGGCGATTTCCCCTTCAGCAATGTTGGCCCTCGAAGTGCTACAATCATGTCCAACACAAAGGAAATTACTTTTATCAACTATTGGTGCTATATATCCTCAGGATTCTAATCCTATGGTCTTCGATTTAGAAAATTTTACACCGATACTACCCCATCAAATGGCTTTTCATATTCCAGTATTAGTAAAAAACAGACGAATTTTTCGTACTGTAATTGATGAGGGGGCATCTACGTGCATAATGTCGTTAAATTGTTGGAAAATTCTTGGTTCTCCAACAATTAACCAATCTCCAACAATCCTTAAAGCTTTTTGTGGAAGAGGATTTCATCCGTATGGAATTTTACAGGATCTACCTATAGAGGTCGAAGGTAAAACCGTTAATCTAGATGTGGAAGTAATTGACGCCCCTCTAGATTACAACCTTCTTCTGGGTCGAAGTTGGTCTTATGCTATGACTACTTTCGTGTCTTATATCTTTTCGTTAATAATGTTTCCTCATAAAGGAAATATTGTGAAAATCGATCAGCTCTCATATTATTCATCCGATCCAGCCTCTACAGATAGTATTCAGCATGTTGGAAAATCGATTATTCCTTATGAAGATGTTGGAGTAGGTTTAGAAAAATATTATGTTTTGATGGAAACTTTTTCTATGCCTCCACGCAACGTACCGCGTACCATTGCTAATATTAATATGATTTCATCAAGCACTATTCCATTTGATAATCCTTGGATAGTGCCTTCAGCATCAAAAATGGATTCTTTCAATGGCGAGATGCCTTTGAGTCCTTTTGAGATAGCATATACAGCGGCATAGTCATTTTCTAACACACCTTCAACTTATCCTGATCCAATGCATGTGGTCACTGAAGAATCTTCTTCACTATCAAGATCATCCTTGACATGTATTTCCGATCCTTTTCAACAAGTGTTTTCTACTGATGAAAGTATTTGTGAAATTATGTCTATAGATGAATCACCATGGGATGATCTGCACCATAGATCTTCGTTTTTACCTGAACTTGATAGATTTGAAAATAATTTTTCGTCAATTTTTACAATTGATTATGTCAAGGAACCACAGAATGTAATCATGATTACAAATTCAGATTCTGAGATTAATTTTTTAAAATATTTCTACAATTGTTCCTATTGACATATCAGTTAGACCCGGAGTTGTTGAAAACATTCATATAGGAGCTTCTTGTACGATTGATGAAATTAATACATATAAAGCCCTATTTCAATAATTCTTCGACATATTTTCCTGGTCCTACGAAGAAATTCCAAGAATTGATCCAAAAATTTTCATTCGTGAAATTAAGACATACTGAGATGCAAAGCCTATTCGACACCGTTTACGTCCGATACATCCAAGGAAAGTTGCTGCTATCAAATCTGAAGTTGAGAAATTATTAAGAGCGTGATTTATTTATCCAATTCCACTGACATATTGGGTATCTAATATAGTCCCTGTTACTGAAAAACAAGGGACTATACGAGTATGTGTCGATTATAGGGACATTAATAAAGCTTGTCCATAAGACAATTATCCTACCCTTATATCGACCAAATCATTGATGATTGTGCCGGAAATGAGATGTTTTCATTCATGGATGGATTTTCCAGATATAATAAAATAAACATACTCCCTACTGATCAACCAAAAACAACGTTCATTTGTCCTCGGGGAACATTTGCATACTGTAAATTACCTTTCAGATTAAAGAATGATGGTGCAAATTTTCAAAGGGCCATGTCTTATGCTTTTCATGACATCAAACACATTGTGCAACCTTATCTGGATGATTTTCTTGCTCATTCATTACATAGGGAAGATCATCCTACTCATCTAAGAGCAATTTTTATGAGATGTAGGCATTATAAGATTCATTTGAATCCACACAAGTGTGTTTTTTGTGTGCAATCTGGACGATTATTGGGATTTGTTGTCTCCAAAGCCGTCATTCGTGTCGATCCTTTGAAGTTTGAGGCCATCATAAATCTATCTCCTCATTCCACACTTCGCCAAATCCAAAGTTTGCAAGGGAAATCAAAATTTGTACGTAGACTTATCCCGAACTATGTTGAGTTAACAAAAGGTTTTACTAGGTTGTTGAAACAGAATGTCCCTTTTATTTGGGATGAAATTTCTGATCGATCTTTTGATGCTCTAAAACACGCGTTAACCCATGCACCGTTATTGCATCCACCCAATTACAACCAAGATTACTTTTTATACCTATCAGCCTTTGATTCCACCATTGGAATGGTTTAGTTCAAGAGGATGAATTTCACAGTGAACATGTGATTTATTACATAATTAGGAATTTGAATCCAACTGAAATTAAATATTCACATGTGGAGAAATTGGCCTTGGTAGCTGTTCAAGCTGTCCAAATATTTCGTCATTACATACTGTTATGCAAGACAACTGTAATTTCTAATTGCAACCCAATGATGTATATTTTGATAAAAAAATTACTTGGGGGCAGATAATCTAAATGGATTGTTATCCTACAAGAGTTTGATTTGGAATTTGAAAATCTAAATCAAAGAAATCACTAGTGTTTGTTGAACTTATGTGTGATTTTTCCAATACTGAGACGGAAACTATGGTAGAGCATCCTATTTCAAATGAATCTTTGTTTCTTATTAGTACATTAGATCCATGGTATGGAGATGTCATCATTTATCTTAAAACCCAAACCTTTTGGCCAGAACTTTCACGTTCAAATCAACGAAAGATCTGTTACCGATCTCAACAATACAATATTGTTGGGGACACACTTTATCGTCGTGGTGCGGATTCTGTTTTTCGATGTTACATAACTCATGAGGAGGTTGAAAAGTTTCTAACTGATTTCCACTCTGGAGTATGTGGTGGTCATATGTCTGGATACGCCATAGCCCACAAGATATTATGCGCTGGCTATTTTTGGCCCTCATTATTCAAAGATTGCATTCTTACGGTCTAAAAATGCCACAACTGTCAAATTTTTGATTGAAAGATACATGCACCACCAGCTCCTCTTCACCCCATCATTGTTGTTGGTCCCTTTGCAAAATGGGGCATTGATTTCATTACATGTGACCCTCACTCAGCCGAGGGGCATGGGTATATTATTCTCGTAGTAGATTACTTTACCAAATGGGACGAGGCCATGCCTACATTCGCGGCCGATGGCAAGACTGCAACTACGTTTGTATTCAATCATGTGATTGCTCGTTTCGGTGTACCCCAAGCTACTATCACTGAACATGGGAGTCATTTTCGAAATATAATGATGACCGAACTGTCTGATCAACTTGGCCTGCGCCATGATAATTCTACTCCAGATTACCCGCAGGCTAATTGTCAGGTTGAAGCCATTAATAAAGTTTTAACCACCATGATCAAACGGATTATCAGAACTCAAAAATCGAATTGGCATACCATGATTTTTTCGACATTATGGGCATACCAAACCTCAGCAAAAACTGCAACATGGTTCACTCCTTTTCAACTGGTTTATGCTTTAGAAGCTGTGTTACCCATTGAATGCGAAATACCGTCACTCCAATTAGTCATACAGTTACTACCAACTACCTCTGAAGAGGAAAACACTTTTTGTACTTAGCACAATTAGATGAGACTCGGTGCACCGCTGCATTAGCTGCCGAAGCTCATAAAAAATGCGTTAAAGCTCAATATGATCGAAGTGTTACACCTCATGTTTTTTCAGAAGGTGACCTAGTCTTAGTATATGATCAAGCTAACGATAAGCTAGAAGCTGGGAAATTTGAACCAATGTGGCATGGTCCTTACATTGTTAAGAGAGTGCTTGCAAAAGGGGCCTATGAATTTACTGATTATGATGGGGTCTCTTTAGATAAACCTAGAAATGGTCTTTATCTGAAGAGATATTATTCTTGATTCTTGTGTGGATATCTTACTTGTATATTAGTTATTTTCCTAGTGAGTGTGCCTTAGATTAGAAAAGTGTCCCTAGTTTTTACTACTATCATTTCTTATCTTGATTACTCTTGATATTGCAGATGTCCACGTCCCTTCAAACATACATTGGTTTTGCCGATGGTGCCTGTCGTAGTACATGAAATATTTCTTCCACATCTTGGGTTATCTATTCACCTACTGATGAGTTAGCTTCTATGCATGGGGTAAGCCTTGGTCAAACAATGAATAATATTGCAGAATATAGTGCAGTGATTGAGTTATTATCTGATGCCATTTCATTTGGTATTCGATGTTTGATTATAAGGTTAGATTCAAAACTCATTGTATTACATTTAAACAGAGTATACGCAATTAAAAATCCAGTGTTATTAAGATTATTTTTGAAGGTTCATCTCTTCGAAAGACAATCTGATTATATCGAATATCAACACATTTCAAGAAATTTAAACACATTGGCTGATGCATTAGATAATCATGTTTTAAATAGACATTTGCAACATTAAACAGTAAATAAAAACAACATTCGATACATGTGAACAAGATAGTCAGAGAAGGTAGTAATATCATAGAGAGAAGTTTGTGTTTTCAAAAATATTACATCGTCTATGATCATAGGTTTTAAAACACCTTATGATTTGAAAAATAGAGATACAAAAAACAAAATACAATAGTCCATGAAGATCATTCACTATCCATGGTGACAATCATGATATTAAACTATCGCTCGTGCCACCTTGCGCAGGAATCTCCTAAACTGGCCTGGAACACCAATAACGTGTCCCTGGAGATGAAGAGGAATGTCATCCATCGATGTCTCTGGGATATCTATAGTCAACTGCTCTAGGTTGTTCTCCATGTCAGTAAGGATTTTTTTTGCTTGATTTTGTGGCTGTGAAATAGGCTCTGTTTGCTGTCTTTCAAAACAGTAGAGTGTAACTGGCCTTCGTGGACCAACATCTGAATTTGAAATTTTGTCATCAGTATTGGACGATTGAAAATAAAAATAAAAATTAGAGTTAAAATGCATCAAAATGATTCATTTACCTGATTCATCCCATTGTGCCTCTGGAGGTAAGGACATCTTGGATCACCTTGAAAATCTATACTCGCATACATAAAATCTTCAATCACGAAGATTTGGTTCTGTAGCCAATGAAAATATGTCGGAGTGAATTGAACTACCACACAGTCTTCACCACCATGTACCATGCGAGGCTATCTAAGTTCACCATGATCAACAGAGATAAGCTGAGGGGTGAGGAATGAAATCATTTCCAAAGCAAAAGAAACCAAGATAGCACCATACCCAAAGTTTTTCAACTTTGAATTTTTTTCTCTGGTCAATTGGCCTTTCATATTGGCCAATACCCCTTCGCACCAATTGAAAATTTTGCCTCTGAAACATTCGACTGTCATCTGCATCTGAGACTTGGTAGCCACATGTGCAGCCGCGCTCCCACACAACCTAGTTACTGTGAACGCAATCACTTTAATATCAAGACGTAGGATATTTTTTATATCTATATGGTTATCTTTTGGATTAGCTTCTTCACTGCAAAACTCTTGTTTATAGCTAGCAACAGGCAGGCCACCTTGCCTAGCTCCAAACAAAGAGATATGTTCCCCTCTTTTGGACAAACCAGTGAGAAAGTAAATATATTCCAACTCAAGTTCTAGCCGATTATCCCCAATGATAAAACATTGTTCTTGAACATCCCATTTGTTCACCAACCATGTCATTAGTTCCACTTGTGCCCCCATGCCCTGAATTGCCCTGAATTTATACAATCCACATTCTCTCAACACACGCATTGTGTGCAGATCGTTCATAGTTGCTTCGTCTACACCTTCATGTTCGCGTTCTCTCCATTCTAACATTGTGAAATAATCTGCAAATGGACACATTTGAAGATTAGAAACTTTTAGAAAGGAAAATTATAAGCATTTTTTAGAGAATTTAACAATTTTCCTTTTTACATGGTGCCTCCGCAGTTTTCGTGCAGAGACAGTACGGACGTCCACACGCGCTCTTCATGAAAACTGCAATAGCCCGATAATTTTCCTTTTGGAAAATTATCAGGGTCCGCAAGTAATCTGTGTATGACCTGCGGACCCCCGAGGGTGGAATTTTGAGCATATATTGTCCTCAAAAAATGATTTTAAAGCCTAAAAAGAGAATTTAATTGGATGAAAATGAAGATAAGAGTGTTGTGGATTACCTGGTTCTGACGAGTTTCGATATGAACAGTCAATTCTTTCGTTATCAGCTTCAGAATTTTTTCTGCCAAAAGCTCTCAAGTTACAACTCTGAAGACAAAAGGTGAAAATGATTTCGTTGAACTACTTTTTATAAGATTTTTTGAATGAATAAAATATTTTATTTTATTTATTTTCCACTTTAAAAAGTAAATTTTCAGATATTTTTACTTTTTAGAGACATATATGTTTAATCCTTCGATTTTTTGTGTAGAATACCGATTTTTGGTGATACGAATTATTTTGGTGATGAGTACACTTTTATCACTTTTTCGGGCTCTTAAAAAATTACAAAAAAGTGAAACCCTGGAGTTCTCTTTTAATCCCTTTTCAGACTCTAAATATGAAAATATTGCCGAGTACTTGAATATTCGAACCAGTTAAAGGAAATGAACAGTCGTCCTTTCAGTATAATTTTACCCCTTTTCCGAACTGAAATGGACTATTTACGAAAAAGGTATACGTTGACTAATCATGGTCAATAGAGTTCTCTCTTGTATTATTTTATCCTTTTTAAGGCTTGAGAGACTAAATTTACGAAAAAGAACAACCAAAAAGTTTTCTTAAGTTTTTCTTCTAACTCCCTAAAATTGAAAAACACTGAGTTTCACATATACTGGGCTCGTTAAAATTTAACAGTAAAGGACCTATCGATTAAAAACAGGAACGAACCACACCTTCTTAGGGTTCGATTTAATACTAACTTGAACTCATCCGAAGGATGAGCTTACACAACAAGAAAATGTTATCCTCCTCAAGCTTGTCAAAAATAAAGAGGTTCTTGCCAGAAATGGTGGGGGAAAAAGAGAGAAAATGAATCCAGTTGTCATACTCTATTTTGAAAAGCAGTAAACCACTCTTGAACACGACACTTTTTGTTACACTCATACCTGGGTTGGGAAAATCCTTTGTCTAAAAGTTAATCAAACCACATTGAAGGTCTTTAGTCGGTTTCTGGGTATTAGCTTCAGGTCAATTGTCACCAAACCATCTGCAGTGTTGTTATGTGTTCAAGAGAATAGTTTAAATAAACCATTCATTGCAAACATTTGTCTCCATTCGTGTTGACCATCCCTGAGTCAGTCCTTGCAAATATTTCTTCAAAACTTGATCTAATGGTTCTGTGTCATAGGCTTTGCTATAATGGATCACTTTCTATCAACGACAGCTCATTATCTAGAAACTTGATCTAGAATCCTATCAGTACCTTGGGATCTGCATGCCCTAATGGCAGGTTTCTCACCTTCGATGATAGGTTGAATCATTGACCTTTGATCGAATGACTCCGTGAAGTATTTGATTGCAAATCATTCATTCACACTTCGTGGATTTTACTGAGTAATTTGAGAGCCATTGTCATTATTGGTGGTTTCTTTCACACTTGTTAACAGTTCACATCATTGACTGGTAATCAAGGGTTTTCTACCATGTTTGACTTCAACACTATCAATCACATGGATAGAATTGTACTAGTTCGAGAAGTGGAAATCAAGACCCTGGATCTAGTTTCCACCATCCAGGCTGTGAGGAGTTTTATTATTCACAATACAATAGACTAATTATGATAGATGGCTGCGTCCATACTGTGTCTACTATTGATGTAATTTTTAAATCATTTTTGTATCAGAACATGTAGTTAGTTTTGATATGAGTATGGGAATTCCAACATCAGCGATAAAATACATATATGTGTGTGTGTGTGTTTGCATTGAATTTTTTTACAGGTTTCAACTGGTATGTCAGCAATCCAATCCTCGGAAATATAAAGCACTTCACTCTTCGAAACTACCTCAGACTTTGCACTTCAGGGGGCAATCTGTTATACGTTTTTTTGTCACCATGACATTTAACTGTCTATATGGGTTCATCATTACCTATATTATGCTTTCTTAGAAGTCCAAAACCTC
The DNA here is from genome assembly GCA_034641835.2 of Pinus albicaulis. NCBI lineage: Eukaryota > Viridiplantae > Streptophyta > Pinopsida > Pinales > Pinaceae > Pinus > Pinus albicaulis. Next base: position 855,864,446 of record CM076576.1, read on the forward strand.
AAAGTTCCTAAACCAAGTCTTGGAAATGGAGAAAAGCTCATTTAAAACCCTAAAAGCCCAACTCCGCATTTTTCCTAGTCCTTACTTGCGGACCCCTAGCTTTTTGCTCTATAATCTGCGGCACATCCTGCACGTTCTACTTATTAAACCTGCAGACCCCCGTTAAAGGAAAAATAAAAGAAAAAGTAAGTTCTAGAAGCACATCTGGTCGAATATTCTCCTAGCTAGAGACTTCTAGAAGTGTAATCTAGTCGATCTTCATCCCTTCATTCATGGACTTCTATCCCTTCATTAATGGAGTTTATCCCTTGGTATTTGGAGCTCAAATCCCTTCATAAAAGGAATTTATTCCCCTTTTTATGGAATTGAAGCCACTTCTATTATCCTATAAATTGAACTCATGTTTCAGTCTCAAGGGTATTGATTTAGAACTTAGTAGTTTTTGAGGAGAATTGCTGAAGAAATCATACTCTCTATACTTGGCATCATAGGTATGAGAATGATCACATACTCATATCCATAGTTTCATGCTAGTTCAGAGAGAAGAAGGCTTGTCAAACCGAGAGAGAACGGTTGTTCAGGACCCTAGAAGAAACTGTATGACATCAAGGCGACAAGGTTGTAAGGTTACTTCTTATTATACAAGATAATACAAATGGATTCTATTTTCTCATTAAATTGTTCTGTATCTATTAAGTAATATAATTCTTGGATTCCTTGATCACTGAGATAGATTAGTGTTTTCTCAATTATTATATCTTGCAGGTGCTTTTAATCCTTTTATCTGTCCTTGATTGCAGGTTTCACATGTTGAAGTGACCTCTTTTGGAGCGACTAGATAGAAGATTTCAGCAAGCGTTGGACTTCAGGTAGGGGCATTTCCTCATACTTTGTTATTTAATAATTTTGAATCACAAATGATCTAGAGAAAATGGTTTGCATTTGGATGTTTGTTTCTAGATATACTTAGGATACTAAGCAGATAGTTCTTGTCTGCAAGAAGGATTTATCTGCATAACACTGTTGTCTGTTTTCCTAAACAGCTAAAAAATTTGCAGAACATGACAGAAGGATGACATGGCGGCCTCCGAGCCTACCACGTGGCAGCCTCCCATTGGCTGAAATTAAAACACATGCCATTTCTTAAAAAACCACAACGTGCCACTTGGAATGATATTACTGGTCCAAACATAATATTTTGGGGAACATTCCTTAGAATATTCTTTTTTTGAATTTCCCCATAACCAGTCAAACTTGGTTAAAGTCCAAAAATTACAGTTTAATGGACTTTTCAAACTGTGATAACTTCTTCATACGGTGTCGGTTTTTCGAACCGTTCACGGTGCTAGAATCAGGAAGACGAGATCTATCCAGTCACTCAGGTTCAGCACACTTTTGAACACTTTGAATTTTGAGCTATCACTTAGGTCCATGATTCGGTTCTAATCACACCTCCCCAATGGGAATATTTTGGACCCCAACAAACTGATATATTGATATGTACAGTATATGAGAGTACAAAACCCTCTTCTTTTCAGCCTCCTTACACTTGCCTTGCATGGCTAGTGCCTTTGAACCACAACTCGAAGGTAGTCGACACTTTTCTTCTTGGATGCACTTGTCCTCCTGTCAAGAACTGTCTTCCTTGCACTCACTCATAAATTTCTGGTGAGAAATTTACAGAAGGTAGCTGAACATCGCTTCCTTGATCATCGATCCAAGGTGGCTCAAACAAACATGATATTACAACATACAACATGCATACTTGACTGAAATTTGCATATGTACAAATGAAATTATGTCTTACTATGTCAAGTTAAGTCAAACCACTTCTTACCAAGCCACCTCCACGACTACTTTTGCTGCTGAAAATCTTATTCATGTGAAACCTATGTTCTCACATCAATGATGGAATCCTTGGTTCCACTCTCGCCATTCTTTCTATCCTCTTGCTTCAAATGCTTGTGACGATTAGTTGGATGCAATGTCCAACATTGGGAAACAACATGTCCCTTCTTCTGGCAATGTGTGCAAGTCTTTTGCACCTTCTTTGCAAGTTGTCTTTGCCTCAACTGCTTCCTGTATGCCTTCATTCTCTTCCAACATTTTGAAACAACATGGTTACACAGACCACAATATGCACAACAACTCTTTCTTCCATTCAAGCATGCATAACTTTGATGCCTTGCAAAAACATAATCAACTTGACTATGGGAATAATTATACCTCAAATGTTGCTTTGCATGTCCATCTTTTTTACCTTCAGGAGGAAATGAACTTGTAGAGGTTCCAGCTTTCTCTGAAGACTAACATCAACGTTCTTGTCTTAATAACTGTCCGAACTCGCATGCTCGCCATAAGCTGCATGTCTATAATCTTCTTGCAGCAACATAGGCTTC